>SNQJ01S0125259.1:0-26488 GCA_010110895.2 Picea sitchensis | reverse complement strand
AGTATTTTTGCAATTCCGAAACTTTCATCATCAACCCTTCATTATACCTCGGACTTGCGTAACTTTAGATGTATCAATGAGTACCTGCAATAAACCTTACACAATAATAGATATTCAATGTGCTCAATATGTGCTAATAGGAGAGCCTTGCTCTCTTATTTATACTTCCATGTAGCTTTCTTTAGGGGTTACCTTTTAACTAACTTAACCCAACTTCCTTCTTTTAGGGCTAACCCACTTCTAACCACTTGTACACTTATAACTATTTTATCCACAAATAGTAAACTCTCCACTTCTAGTTGCAACTAATTTATTTTGAATTATTTTCTTATTGCAACAACTTAACCCAAGATTAACTCATAGTTTCACCCACTTGACTAGTCAACTTCTTCTAGGATCTTCTAAAATAATTTGACTTCTTTGACCTTCTAGATAACTCATGAGGGTTCTCCAACTTCACAAGGCCATAGATCTCTAACCGTGAGGAGTTATGTGATGTTACACATATCACCAGAAATGGCATGTCATGTATTATCCATATAGAATAGTCTTACATACAAATATAATAATATTCATACCATTATACATCAAACAAACTTAATTTACTTAATCATATCGTTGGGGCTACCAGACTTGCTTCAAGGGTTGACATCAATGAAAACCAACCCAATTAATCAAGATCCTTTAAACATTGGTGCTCTATTGGAGGACATTCCTTCTTGCTGATCTATTTGATCTCTTCAGAATCTACCTTCCAGTGGTTAAACTATGCTGAAGGCACTTGCTCTGATACCAATTGTTGAAATATTGGTCAATACTGAGAGGGGGGTGAACCAATATTGCTTCTTATTTTAAAATTTTAACAATTATTAATTAAATATTAATTAATCATAAAAATTGATCAACATGAATGTACTGAATACACAAATTTAAATATAACAATAACAAGTACAAGTTACAATTGTGTGAGAGACACAAATCTCTCTTCTTCTGAGCACCAACTCAAGGAGACACAAATACCCTGGTTTTAGAGCACCAACTCTAGGAAGCAACAACTCCCTTGTTTCAGAGCACCAACTCTAGGAAGCACCAACTCTCCTGTGAAATGGGCTTGAACCTGTTGAGGAATGTAATCCTCCCGAGCTCCTCCCTACCACCCTCACTGCATAAAATGTTTACAGTTTCTTTCTTGGTATTTGCTCCTTCTTGTAGACTGTAGAGACACTTTCCTTCTTATCATTTTAATCTATTTATATAGTCTCTCAAGAGGTATATGATATTGAAACAATGTGTCTTTTTATAAAAGAGAAAATGAACCAATGTGTCTTTTTAATAATAATACATTTCACCTCTTCGTTTAATTAACACAAATGCTGAATTTTCTACTTATTAATTGATTTTATTTTAAAAAGGAATCCAAATTAGATAGTGATTTGGACATGAAGATTATGGAGCGATGGAAATGAATTTTAAAATTCCACGACATGTGCTTTGTGCAAAATATGCCCAATTAGCTGGTAGGGTGGCAGTTTCCCTAGAAAATGTGCGAGGTGGAAGATACATGAGCTTATTTAAAGGAAAATTTCCCAAGTTTATAGTTGCGACTGCCTTCTAAACTTTACAAATGAAGCAACAACTTCAACATCAAATATTTTGTCACAGATCCACATTCCTCCTTTATCAACAAGCTAACAGAGTGGACTCGAAAATTGTAAGAGAGAATTTTAAATTATGTCTTCGCTTTCACATTTGTATGGACTCTGGTCAAATTTTCACGTCCAATCCTGTAGCATGGAGTGGAAACACTCATCCTGTAGCGTGGAGTTGCAACATAGGAGTTGTAGCGAGTTACAACACTAATCTTGTAGCATGGAGTTTTAACACTAATGTTGTAGCGTGGAGTTACAACGTGAGAGTTGCAGCAAGTAACATAATTCAACATAAAATTTTACTAGGGTACTAATATAAATACATAAACATTAATCAATATCTTGGGGACCATATTTATCCTCTTTCCATCAATGCTAACAACATACACTATGTCCAATATTGACCATATTTGTCTCCTTTGACATCAATGCCAACACTATGTCCAACATTATCCCCCTTTGGCATTGAAGGAAACTCAATAAAAAATCCTTATTTCTTAATTGGGTTTTACTGTTTCTCCTCCCCCTTTGACAACAATGACAGAAGAGATGTTTTTTTTCTCCCCCTGAGGTTATATTCCCTCTGTCCATGTACTCCTCTTATGAAACTTGTGAAATTCAATTAGATATGGAGATTACCCCCAATTTCTGTCTAAGGTATTCAAAAGTACTCATGGGTCAAGGTTTTGTGAATATATCTGCAATATGTTATTCAATATCCACACATTCCACTTTAACAAATTTTTGAGAAACTTGTTCCCTTAAAAAATGAAATTTGATTTGGATATGCTTGGTTTTTGAGTGCATGACATGATTCTTAGAAAGGTTTATGACACTAGTATTTTCACAGTTAAGAAGAATTGGATAATCATACTTTACTTGTAGGTCTTCTAGGGTTTGTTTCATCCAAATTACTTGAGTGCAGTAGGTGGAAACAACAATATATTCAACTTATTTTGTTGACAATGATATATATTTTTTCTTCTTACTTAGCCATGATACTAGAAACTTTCCTATGAAGAATGCTCTTTCATTGGTGCTCTTCCTATCATCCATAGTACCGACACAATCTTCATCAGTATATGCATTTAATGTAAAATATTTTGTTTTTGGGGACCATAATCCAAAATCCAAGGTAGCTCTTTGATATCTGAATATCCTTTTTATTGCCTTCAAATGAGTCTACTTAGGTGCGGATTGAAATCTCCCTATTAGTCCTACAACTTGTATCATATTGGGTTTTGTTGCTGTTTCATATAATAGGCTACCAACCATTGATATGTACATGGTTTGGTCTACCTTTGGTGAATCATCATCTAAGCTTAGTTTGCATACTGTAACCATGGGAGTGCTCATAAGTTTACAATCTTCCATTTGAAATTTTTCTATCATTTCTTTGATATATTTGGTTTGAGACATGAATATCCTTTTGTCTGTCTAAGTAACTTGTAAACACAAGAAGAATGTTAGTTCACCGAGCATGGACGTCCTAAATTATTTCTACATTTCTGTAGAAAACCGTTTGCTCAGTACAGTCAAATTACTTCGAAAAATAATATCATCCACATATACCACAACAAGAATCCTATTTTGTTCTTCAATTTTGATATATAGGTTGATGTTAGTAGTCCCTCTATTGTATACTTGTTGTTGTAGCTAGTTATAAATCCTTGAGAACCATGCTCTGGGAGCTTGTTTAAGACCATACAAAGCCTTTTTTAGTTTACATACATAATCCTGATTTTCTATCAACTTAAATCCTTCAGGTTGTTCTAAATAAAATTCTTCCTCTAAGGTTCCATTTAGAAATACACTTTCCATTATTTTGTGAAATCTTAGATTATAACATCTGTAATACTTTTTGTGTGGTGAGTAACCAAGAAATATCCCCTCATCAGATTTGGAATCAAATTTTCCTAGGTTATCATCATCTCTCTTAATATAGCATTTGCTCCCAAAGACTCTAAAGTGTTTGACTCATGCTAGTCTGCCAAGCCATAGCTCATAAGGTGTCTTTTCATGGTTAACTCTAATTTGTGCTCGGTTGAGTATGTGAACAACTGCATATACTGCATCTCTCCAAAGCTTATCTCAAAGTTTGGCTTCATTCAACATTGTTCTTGCAGCCTCTTGAACAATTGTGTTTTTCCTTTCAACAAATCCATTCTGTTGAGGAGTTCTTGGAGCTGCAAATTGTCTCTTGATTCCATGATCTTCACAAAACTTATTGAATTCGTTAGAGGTAAATTTCCCTCCATTTCTGACCTCAGACATTTGATCTTGAGATCTATCTCATTCTCCATATAATATTTGAATGCCTTAAAATTTTCAAATGACTCTGATTTTTCTCTGAGGAAGTATACCCATGTCATCCTTGTATAGTCATCAATAATCAACATGAAGTTATTTTCTCCTTGTATACTTCTAGTTCTAGTAGGTACACAGAGGTCGGTGTGAACAACCTCCAAGGGTCTTGATGTAGAGTATTCTTTTTTCTTGAATCTGAATTTTGTTGGCTTCCCAAGTTGGAAATGCTTACAAACAGGGTCAACAAGTTTTATAATGTTTGGCACGTCCTTCACTGCTTCCTTTCTACTAGCTTTGATCATATTTTCAAAGCTCAAGTGTCCCATTCTTTTGTGCCACAACCAACTTTCATCTACTTGACTCATGTAGCATTCTCCTTCTTCTTTAATATCTATAATATATACATTACTTGAGGTTGTTGGTGCAATAACTACTAATTTTCCCGATCCTTCCTTCCCGATTTCACATTTATGGGAGTAAAAATGTGTATATGTCCTTGATCACAAGTTTGGCTTACACCTAGAATTGATTAGTTCTTCTTCTACGTCTACTTCAACTTCATCCTCAGAGTTTTCTTCAATCTCAAAAGTACATTTAGGAATATTATATTGGGTTTCTATACCCATAAATAGATGTTCTAACTCTTCATCTTCACTTTCTTCAGATGAACAACTGTCCTCTTTGGTGTAAAAGGTATTCTTCTTTTTGTTTTTGTTTTTTCCCTTTTTATGGTCTTTCTTATTGTAACCTTCTTCATCATAATTATCTTCTTGTTTGGGATAGGGACATTTTTTAGTGAAGTTTCTAATTTTGCCACAGATGAAGCATTTGAAAGGTAACTTCCTTTTGTATTTTCCAGACCCTTTCTTGAGTTTTGTTATAAATTTGGCCTCTTCTTCATCTGATATATTTGAGTGATTTTAATTTTTCACATACTTATGGTTCCTTGTTGTTTTTGATGCTTTGAAGGTTGTTTCCCTTTTTGATGATTTTTCTTGCCCGATTCTCATTTCACATGCTATAAGAATCCTATGAAATTCATCCATTGTAAGGATTTCAAGGTCTTCTCTATCTTCCAAGGTAGATACCTTGACATCCTGTCTCATTGGTAATGATATCAACACCTCTTGGACAATAATCTTGTCTTTTAGTTCTTCTCCCAATGCTTTGATTGAATTGACTATTTCATCCACTCTTTGAAAATATCCTGCAATGTTTTTTTCCTCTTTCATCTTCAGAATCTCAAATTTCCCTCTACATGTTTGAAGTTTACCCTTCTTGACCTTTCTATCTCCTTCTTAGATTATCTTTAGTTTATCCCAATTTCCCTTTGCTGATTTACAATGCATCCCTTTTACAACTCTTGAATTGTCATTACAGAGCTTCTTTGCAGCAATATCAATAGGTGGAGTGGATGGAGAAGTGTAATCATTTTCAACAGATTTCTAGAGATCACATTCAAGGGCCATCAAATAGATTTTCATTCATATAGTCCATAAAGCATAACTATTTCCTTTAAAAAATAGTTCTCTATTGGAGGACATTCCTTCTTGCTGATCCTTTTGATCTCTTCGGAGTCTATGTTCTAGTGGTTAAACTCTGGTGAAGGCACTTGATATGATACCAATTGTTGAAATATTGGACAATAATGAGAGGGGGGGAGTGAACAATACTACTTCTTCTTTTAAAATTTTAACAATTATTAATTAAAAAAATAATTAATCATAAAAATTGATCAACAAGAATGCACTGAATACAAAAATTTAAATATAACAATAACAAGTACAAGTTACAATCGTGTGAGAGACACCAATCTCTCTTCTTCTGAGCACCAACTCAAGGAGACACCAATCCCACGGTTTTAGGGCACCAACTCTAGGAAGCACCATCTCCCTTGTTTCTAGGGTTTGTTTCATCCAAATTAATTGAGTGCAACATGTGGCAACAACAATATATTCATATCTTACTGTTGAAAATGATATATATGTTTGCTTCTTACTTAGCCATGACACTAGACACTTTCATAGGAAGAATGCTCCTCCATTGGTGCTCTTCCTATCATCCACACTACCAACCCAATATGCATCAGTATATGCATTTAATGTAAAATATTTGGTTTTTGGATACCATAATCCAAAATCCAAGGTAGATCTTAGATATCTGAATATCCTTTTTACTGCCTTCAAATGAGTCTCCTTAGGTGCATATTGAAATCTGCCTATTATTCCTACATCTTGTATGATATCAGGTCTTGTTGCTGTTGCATATAACAAGCTACCGACCATTGATGTGTACATTGTTTGGTCTACCTTTGGTGAATCATAATCTAAGCTTAGTTTGCATCCTGTAACCATGGGAGTGCTCATAGATTTGAAATCTTCCATTTGAAATTTCTTTAACATTTCTTTGATATATTTTGTTTGGGATATGAATATACCTTTGTTTGTCTGAGTAACTTGTAAACCCAAGAAGAATGTTAGTTCACCCAACATAGACATATACCACTTTTAACCACAATTTATATTCCTTTAACTTATTCCATCATGTTCATGAGTTCATCATCAATATATTGTATCATAAACATCAACATCCATTAGTGCATAATAAACCATATTAAACACATCCATACAATACACAGTACACCAATATATATGTGAAAAACCACCATAGGTGAAAACCACATAATGATTTTCTTATATGTCAAAGAATTACATTCAAGGAAGCACTAACTTCCAATTCTCTAGCTCCAAGTGGAAGGAGGCTCCAACCCCCTAGTTTCTCAGGCTCCAACATGAAGGAAGCTCCAACTCTCTAATTCTATTGCTCCAACCAGAAGGAGGATACAACACCCTGGATTCTTCGACTGCAACCGTAAGGTGGCTACAACCACCTAGTTCTAAGGCTCCAACCTGAAGGAAGCTCCAACTCCATAATTCTCTGTCACCAAATGAAAGGAGGCTACAACCCCCTTTCCTTTCCCTATCCCGCCGCACTGAAATGTAAGTGTCAAATAACTGATATTAATAATGTCACTCTGTCACTTTCAACCTGTAACCTGTCAACCTTTCCAACCTATCACTATCACAACAAACTGTACCATGCATGAACTATGCATCAACATGTACCTCAACCTATACCATCAACCATGCACCAACCCCGTACCTCAACTTATACCATCAAAAAGTGCATCAACCATGCACTAAACCTGTAACAACTTGTACCAACAATATGTATGAACACAAGTGCATCAACTATGCACAACACAACCTGTCACATAAACTGTCTCATCAATATCATCAACCAAATCAGATCTACTCACCAAGATCAATCACCAAGACAACTCTCAACCATATGCACAATATCACCAAGATGTGAATCAACCAAGACTACTCACAAACATCAACAAGATGTAACAAGATTAAGATGTGCTTCTAATGTTATACCAAGTCATGTATACCACATCATCCATAAACCGTGTGCCAAAAATACTTCACAATTGTCTCCAACAAGATTACCAACAAGTGTCTCTAACAATGTACCAAATATGTACCAATCATTCATCAACTATAGATCAAAATATGACTCATCAAGTTCTACCAACATCACCATATCATACACCTCATGTATGTGCCAACTCATCAAATATATGTCTCAACATGTATTGTACATGTACCTCAACCACATACCAATGATATATGCCAATGTAACGAAAAAGAGTCATCTATCAATACATCACACTATCCATAAGCCAAATACCATAAATCCTCACATCAAACCATGTTCCACAACTTCACTGTTATGTAGCTTCAAGTGTGTACTAATCATATACCAATACCACTAACAAATTCCTCTCACAAAGTACCATAAGATATACCAATAAAACTCAGATATGCACCAACAATATACTCCAAGATCTGCCTCAAAACCATTCACTACAGTAAGTACTATGCAACTAATAATTCCTCTAAACATGTATCAAGGATGTGCCTCAATAGATCAATGATATACCTATAGCTAGAATCACATCATCATGATATACTTCATATACAAAGTGCCATAACCTCATTGATAAAGTACTTAGCATAACCAACAATATACCCTATCAGAAATGACTCAATCCACACACTAGAATTTGTACCATGCATCTAAGGTATGCCTCAAGCATACAATCTAAAGCTAAACCATATATCATCCTCAAGCATACAATCTAAAGCTAAACCATATATCATCATCATACACCCTTCAAAACACACATACAATCATACCTACATATTTTTGACTGACCTGAAACATTAGATCTCAGATAACCATGGCTTACTCAAATTTTGCAGTCTGTTCCAGCCATTTTTTCCCAAATTTACTAGTGCCTCTTTGTTTCACAATTGTTGACCCATGAGGTCCTCGCTAGACACCTATAGGATGACCCACAAAGACCTCATTAATTAGGGTGTTTCATAAACCCTTTCCCTCTGCAACTACAAAAATTTGTCGTCAAACTTTCTTCACTTCCTCAACTTCACGCAACCTTAGATTTGTCAATTATACCTGCGAAATAGACTTTCACAAAATATATATTCAACTAATTTCAATAGGTGCTAATAAGAGTCCCTCACTCTCTTATTTGTAATTTTCCAAGTGACTTCCTCTAGAATTTTCCTTGTAACTATCTTACCCCTTTTCCATCTTCTCTCCGGGCTAACCCACTTTCTTTAATTATTCAAATAACTTCTTTTAATTTCAACTTACTTATTGTTGTGACCAATTTATTATTTAATTAATTTCTTATTGAAACAAATTTACCCATGATTAAATTTTAGTTACAACCAATTTGATTAGTAAATTTCTTCTAGGAGCATCTAGAATAATTGACTTCTTTGACCTTCCAGGGGATTCTAGATAAGTCAAAAGGTTTCTCCAACTTCACAAAGCCATAACTCCCTATCCATGAGGATTTATGTGACATACCACATATCACCAGAAATGGTACAAATTTTACTATCCATCTAGAATAGTCTCACCTGAAAATTCACTAATCTTCATTACATTATTCCTCAACCAAACTCAGGTTCCTTAACCACACCTCTGGGGCTACTAGAATGTGCTACCAAAAATACTCAAGGGTTGACATCAATCTCTAAGGGTTGACATAAATAAACAATATCATACTCCAAGGGTTGACATCAATGAAAACCAACTATCCAAACCAACTGTCCATCAATCTAAACCAACCACCA
This sequence comes from Picea sitchensis, assembly GCA_010110895.2. Lineage (NCBI taxonomy): Eukaryota > Viridiplantae > Streptophyta > Pinopsida > Pinales > Pinaceae > Picea > Picea sitchensis. The sequence goes on along the minus strand of SNQJ01S0125259.1, from coordinate 17,298 downwards.
AACAATCTCCCCCTTTGGCATTGATGGAAACACCAACATTGATGGAAACACTTAGGCATGATAACACTCATGCTCATGCTCCCCTTGTGACCATCACTCCTCATCAATGCTTCTATCTCTCCCCCTTTGGGGCTTCTCCCCATGACTGAACTCTCCTTGGGGATGCTCCCCTTATCTGTACTTCCCTTTGGGATGCTCCCCTTGTCTAGATGACTTTGATATTTATCTGTGTTTCTAAGCCTCTGATTACTCTCTTTCCCTGCATCTGATTAATATCTCCCCCTTTGAAAAAGGGTATCACTATGATGCAATGCTGATGGCATGGCTTCCAATGCTCCCTCTATGATCATATCTCCTCCTGGAATCATACCTTTGTTCTTATCTCTCTATCTGGAAACCTTTTAATGATATTTCTACCTATCTTCCTACTTACGTTTCTCTCCCTTTGACTTCTCTACAATATGTCATGTAGAAAAAATGTAGGAATTTTTGTACCTGCTTCCTTTTGGATTTTTTTCCATTGGTGCTTCCTTGTGTAATCACCTGACATATATAAAAAACATTCAATAATAAGAATTCAAATATTCCTGTATAATTATCATCCATTGTGATGATAATTCTTTATCTATGAATCACTCTCTAAACAAATCTATGAACTCAATCTCTGAATCCATGCTCTCATACACTATCATATATATGTCCAAACCTACTACTCAACTGTCCACAATGCTGACCCATATGTCCTTGTACTGTTCTAAAGTCTTATTTGCTGCAAATGATCATCAAATGTGTCCACTGATGTTTTCTATCTGCATATCAAACTCTGCATTCCTAGAACAACCTATGCTAACAATATCTACGCCTGAATACAACCATAAACATTTTCTTGTGTAACTGCCAACTGACACCTGTGTGGGAACACTGCTTTATCAATCGATCAATATGTTATTGTGTACCTCAGCTATCGAACCACTCTGAAGATGTCTCTATCAAACATCTGCAATATCATACTTCAAATAGTTCAAAAGATAAATATATGATATATAAAGTTGTTTTCTAGACTCCCCATGTTCAACATTCATAATAATGGGAGTCTCCAAGCTAGATGGCTCAGAAGAATACTTTCCCGAAGTAGTCTCCATCTTCGTCCGTAGTCTCATCATCTCTCTGAACTCTGACTTCTTTCTTCTTGTCTGTGGATTTGTCATGATATTGCATTGCTATGTATCTCAAGAGTGCGATTTCTAGGACTTGTTCTTCCTTTACATGTTCTTCATTATGATATTTCTTTGCTGCGGATTTTGACAATAACATGGTTCTTGAAACCTTTTCTTGTTTTGCTTGCTTACCTTGTCTTTCTCGTACTATGGAAGGTCTTGCAATTTCTAAAATATGGTCTTTATTCACTTTCTCTTCTTCTTGTTCTTTTCTTTTCCAAATTTTAGTATCTATGATATCTGTTTCTTTCTTCATGGATGTAACTTTCATGCTTCTACAATTCTAAGATATATGACCATAGTTGTGGCATTTGTAACATTCAATATTATGTGGGGCCACATAAGTATTTATTTCTTGAGTTTTTCTTTCATAAGCCCTGCAATCTGCAACCTTATATCCAAAGTTAGTACAATAAAAACAATGGCCATAAAGAAATTTACATACATGGGAGTGGATGATCTTCTTTGAGGTGCATTCCATCTAAAAGCATTATTTGGTTGATCACAATCTTCTCTTCCATTTACTCCTTCATTATGAGTGAAGCTTCTTGGTTTTTTGAATGTGGAAGGTCTTCTTTGATGTCCATCTCTTATGTAGTCTTCTTCTTGAGTATTTTGTCCTTTTGGAATATTCTTCTTTAGGGCCTTGCATTCTTCCTTCTTTATAGAAGCTTTGATGACTTCTGCATAACTCTTAAGCTTCTCTTTACTTTTCCCTTTTGATGACCAGTGACATTTCTATTCAACTATCTTTACTGATGATGTGGATGCTTCTTCAATGTTTTTGCTGAGCTTGACAACTTTTACTCTTAACATAGCAACTTCTTCTTCAAGCTTCTCACAATCCTCTTCTTTCTTCTTCATCTGGATCTTCATTACTTCTTCTATTCTTCTTGCTTCTTCAAGTTCTCTTTCTTGTTGATTGTATTCTACTTCATGATTATTTTCCTTTTTACTCTCTAGATTGTATTATATTTCATTGGGATTTTCTGTCTCATCACTTTCAATTTTCAAATACGGGCATCCAAATTCAATATGTCCTCCTTTTTCACAGTTAAAGTAGAAAAACATACTTATGGTTATTTCATACTTTTCCTCTTTTGAATTTGTTTGACATGATGAACATCTTTCCTCTTGTTATGTACCTACATCTTCTTTGGAATTCTATGAATCTGTGATGGGTAAAGAGTAGATATTATGTAAATTATCCCAAATCTCTTTAGCTGATGAACATTTACCCACTTTGTCCTTTGTTGAATCACATAATCCTTCCATGATGAAATCCATTTCTATTTTGTTGTTTCGTTTCAGTTCCTTCTTGGCTGTAGTCTTTTCCCTTTTTTAAATATAATGTCCTGTAAGAACTGATTTCCAAATATCATATCCCTGCGCCTATAAAAATAATTTTGTCCTTCTGCTCCATATCTCATACTCTAGACCACTCTGACCATCAAACGTTGGTACTCCATTCTCAGTGTATTCCATGATCTCCTTCCAGTGGTTAAACTATTTCCTAAAGGAACCTTCCATGATACCAACATATGCTTCTACCAAGCATGTACCAACACCAACACATACCATCACAAGATATGTGCCTCAACCAAACACTGTCTCAACAACCTATCCAACCAATCATTGTCTCATCCAGGAAACCAAATCCACTCTCACATCATCATGACTTACCTCATATACAAAGTTCCATAACCTCACTAATAAATTACTTAGCATAATCAACAATATACCCTATCAGAAATGACTCAATCCACACACTAGAGTTTGTACCATGCATCCAAGGTATGAATCAAACATATAATCCAAAGATAAACCATATATAATCATCATACACCCTTAAAAACACACATACAATCATACCTGTAGATTTGTGATTGAACTATAACATTAGATCTAAGATAACCATGGATTACTCAACTTCTACAATCTGTTCCAGTCCTTTTCCCCAAATTTACCAATGCCACGCTTGTTGCACACTATTTGACCCGCGAGGATGCCTCTCTAGAAACCTATAGGATAACCCACAAGGACCTTAGTAATTAGGTTTTTTAAAAAACCCTCTCCCTCCGCAGCTTCGAAACTTTTCAACCAAACTTTCTTCGCTTCCTCAGCTTCACACAACCTCAGATTTGTCAATTATACTTGCAAATAACCTTTCAATTAGAATAAGTTCAACAAGTGTTAATTCTCCCATTCTCTCTTATTTATACTTTTCCAAGTGCCTTTCTCTAGAAGTTTCCTTGTAATTGTTTTACCCCTTTTCCATCTTCCAGGGATAACCGACTTTATTTAATTAGTCAAATCATAACTTCTTTACCCTCAACTAACTTCTTGTTGTAACCACTTTATTATTTAATTATTTTCTTATTGAAACAACTTTACCCATGATTAAATCCTAGTTACAACCAATTTGATTAGTAAACTTATTCTAGGAGCTTCTAGAATAATTGACTTCTTTGACCTTCTAGGGGCTTCTAGATAACTCAAAAGGGTTCTCCAACTTCACAAAGCCATAAATCCCTAACCGCGAGGAGTTATGTGATGTACCACATATCACTGAAAATGGAAAAAACATGTACTATCCATATAGAATAGTCTCACCTACAAATTCACTAACATTCATTATATTATTCCTCAAACAAAATCAGGTTCCTTAACTATACCTCTGGGGCTACCGAAATTTGATACCAGACATACTCAAAGGTTGAAATAAATCTCTAAGGGTTGACATAAATCTAAAATATCATGCTCCAAGGGTTGACATCAATGAAAAAAAACTATCCAAACCAAATGTCCATCAATCTAAACCAACCGTCCAACATTTCTGTAGCAAACCGTTTGATCAATATAGTCAAATTACTTCCAAAAATGATAACATCCACATATACCACACACAAATCATATTTTGTTCTTCAATTTTGATGTATAGATTGATGTCAGTAGTCCCTCTCTTGTATCCGTGTTGTCGTAGATAGTTATCAAGCCTTGATAACCATGCCATGGGAGCTTGTTTAAGACCATACAAACCCTTTTTTAGTTTACATACATAACCCTGATTTTCTGTCAACTTAAATCCTTCAGGTTGTTCTAAATATAATTATTCCTCTAAGGTTCCATTTAGAAATTCTGACTTGACATCGATTTGAAATATTTTGAAGTTTTTGAAGCATGCAAATGCCAAAAACATTCTAATAGATTCTAATCTTGCCACTAGGAAAAATGTCTCCTCAAAGTCAATTCCTTCAACTTGGGCGTATCCCTTGCATACTAATATGGATTTATTCTTTATAGTATGTCCATTTTCATTTAGTTTATTCTTGAAAATCCACTTGGTCCCTATCACATTTTTGTCTTTTGGTCTTGGGACCAGTTCTTATGCCCGATTTTTCTCTATTTGGTCAAGTTCTTCATTCATTGCTTTTATCCAATATTCATTTTTATTTAGTTTATTCTTGAAAATCCATTTGGTCCCTATCACATTTTTGTCTTCTGGTCTTGGGAGCAGTTCCTATGCCTGATTTTTCTATATTAGGTCAAGTTCTTCATTCATTTCTTTTATCCAATATTCATTTTTGTTGGCTTCTGAAAATGATTTGGGTTCTACGAGAGAAAGCGTTTGCTGTTATGATTCAAATGAAAGTTTTCTTCTAGTTTCTACTCTTGCACTTTTATCCCCTATGATTTGGCTTTCAGGGTGATTCTTTTGAACTCTTTTTGAAGGAGCTTTTGGCAAGGGTATTTCTTCCTCATACTTTTCTTCATTAGTTTGTGGTTCATTCTCTTGTAGTTCTTCAACATCTTCTTCATTTTGTGATTCACCATCCTCTTCATCATCACTAATTCTTCTCCATTCATAAATTTTTTATTTATCTTGAGATTTGATTTTTCTTCTCAATTTTAGATCATCTACTTTTACATTTGCACTTTCCACTATTTTATGCAATCTTATATTATAGCATCTGTAAGACTTTTTGTTTGGTGAGTAACTAAGAAATATCCCCTCATCTAATCTGGAATCGAATTTTCCTAGGTTATCATCATCCATCTTAATATAACATTTTCTCCCAAACACTCTGAAGTGTTTGAGTTATGCTGGTATGTGCCCAAAACATAGCTCATAAGGTGTCTTGTCATGGTTAACTCTAAGTTGTGATTGATTGAGTATGTGGACTATTGCATATACTACATCTCTCCAAAAATTATATCAAAGTTTGGCTTCATTCAACATTGTTCTTGTAGCCTCTTGAACATTTATGTTTTTCCTTTCAACAACTCCATTATGTTGAGGAGTTATTGGAGCTGAAAATTGTCTCTTGATTCCATGATATTCACAAAACTTATTGGATTCGTTAGAGGTAAATTCCCCTCCATTGTCTAACCTCATACATTTAATCTTGAGATCTGTCTCATTCCCCACATAAGATTTGAATTCCTTAAACTTTTCAAATGCCTCTGATTTTTCTCTAAGGAAGTATACCCAGTTCATCCTTGTATAGTCATCAATAATAAACATGAAGTAATGTTCTACTTGTATACTTATAGTCCTAGTAGGTACAAAGAGGTCAGTGTGAACAAGCTCCAAGGGTCTTGATGTAGAGTATTCTTTTGTCTTGAATCTGACTTTCGTCTGCTTCCCAAGTTGGCAATGCTTACAAACAAGGTCAGAAGGTTTTATAATCTTTGGCATGTCCTTCACTGCTTCCTTTCTACTAGCTTTGATTAGATTGTCAAAGCTCAAGTGTCCCATTCTTTTGTGCCACAACCAACTTTCATCTACTTGACTCATGTAGCATTCTTCTTCTTCTTTAATATCTAAAATATATACATTACTTGAGGTTGTTGGTGCAATAGCTACTAATTTTCCCGATCCTTCCTCTTTGAATTCACATTTTTGGAAGTAAAAAATGAGTATATGTCCTTGATCACAAGTTTGGCTTACACTTAGAAGATTGGACTTCAAAGTTTCAACTAGTAGCTCATTTTCTGCTTTATTTTTCTTGTTTCCCAAAGTGACTGTGCCTTTTCCAAGTATTTTGGCAGATACATTATCTCTAAATGTGACACTTCCTTTTTCCTTCTTGTCAGATTGATAAATTTTCTTTTATCTCCTGTCATATGCTTAGAGAATCCAATGTGAATATACCATTGACACTTTTTGTTCTTGGCATACATGACTACTTTACATTTGGTTACCTTTTCTTCCACATGTTTTTCTTTCCATATATTTTTATCTTTATTGTTGGGAATGCTTGTCTTCAAGGATTGCATTGACAATCTACATTCACTAGCTTTATGACCATAATTGTTGCACTTGTGACATTCAACATTGTAATCTTGTAAATGAGAGAATGAATTATAGTTTCTTTTCTTTGCATTATTCTTGTTTTTCTTATATCTTTGGACATTTTTAGGATTGTCCTTTGTATAGGCTTTACAATGTACTGCTTTATGTCCAAAATTATTGCAAGAGTAGAAATATCCAAGGAATATATGTTGATATCTATTAGGGGGAGTCCTTCAAGTCACTATGTTCTTTTTATCTTCTTTTTCTTTTGTAGGGGGGTGTTGAATTATGTTTATTAGGAACACTCTTTAATGGTACCATATTCCCGTTGTTATCTTCCCTTTTTAAGGGGATTATAAGAGAATATACATAACCAATTGGTTGTTTGTCAGTCTTCTATTTTGCAGAGGTTGAATATTGATCATATCCCAATCCTATATTATTGTTTGGTGATCTTTGACTATTGAGAATGTCATTCAATAGTTTTGAACTATTCTCAAATATTGATTGGTTGTTTCCTTTCTCAAGTTCCCTCTTTAGTTGAACAATTTCAGCCTCTAAGTTCTTATAATCTTGATGTTTTTCATCGAGTTGTTTAATCAAGACTTTCTCATTTCTCTTGGATTCTCGAAGTTGAGTCTTCAGGGCAATGATGATTTTCTCTGATTCTTTGATGGCTTTTCAAACTCCCTTTTCTCTTAATTTTTGTGCTTCTTCAAATTCTAGCAGGTGATCCCTTAGTAACTTTTTCTTCTTTTTATACTTTCTAAGTACATCAAGAGCACTTAATAGTTATGCTTCTAGGTCTAGTTCTCCTTCATCCTTAGAGTTTTCTTCAATCTCAAAAGTATGTTTAGAAATATTATCTTGGGTTCATGTACCCATTAATAGATGTTTTGACTCTTCATCTTCACTTTCTTCAGATGAGTTGATGTCCTCTTTGGTGTAAAATATCTTCTTCTTTTGGTTTTTGTTTTTTCCCTTTTTATGGTCTTTTTTATTTTAAGATTCTTCATCATCATTATCTTCTTGTTTGGGATAGGGAAATTTGTTAGCGAAGTGTCTAATTTTTCCACAGTTGAAGCATTTGAAAGGTAACTTCCCTTTGTATTTTCTAGACCCTTTCTTGAGTTTTCTTATAAATTTGGCCTCTTCTTCATCTGACATATCTAAGTGATTTTCATTTGGCACATTCTTATGGTTCCTTGTTTCTTTTGATGCTTTGAAGGATGTTTCCCTTTTTGATGAATTTTCTTGCTCGATTCTCATTTCATATGCTATAAGAATCCCCCGAAGTTCATCCATTGTAAGGATTTCAAGGTCTTCTCTATCTTCCAAGGTAGATAATTTGGAATCATATTCCATTGGTAATGATCTCAACACCTTTTGGACAATAATCTCATCATTTAGCTCTTTTCCCAATGCTCTGATTGAATTGACTATTTCATCCACTCTTTGAAAACATTCTGTAATGTTTTCTTCCTCTTTCATCTTCAGACTCTCTAACTACCCTTTGTGTGTTTGAAGTTTAGCTTGATTGGCCTTTACATCTCCTTTATAGATGATCTTCAATTTATCCCAAATTTCATTTGTTGTTTTACAGTGCATCACTTTTACAAATATAGGATTTTCTAATCCTCCAAGAATAACATTAACGACTCTTGAATTTTCATTCCAAATATTCTTTGCAACAATATCAATAGGTGGAGTAGATGGAGTAGTGTAACTATTTTCATCAGATCGTCAAACATCACTTCCAAGGGACATCATATAACTTTTCATTCTTATACTCCAGAAAGCATAATCTTTTGCTTTAAATAGTGGTGCTATGTTGAATGACATTCCTTGTTGTTGATCCATTTGATCTCTTCAGAATATACCTTCCAGTGGTTAAACTGTGGTGAAGGCACTTGTTCTGATACCAATTGTTGAAATATTGGCCAATATTGAGAGGGGGGTGAATCAATATTGCTTCTTCTTTTAAAATTTTAACATTTATTAATCAACAAATTAATTAATCATAACAATTGATCAACAAGAATGTACTGAATATAAAAATTTAAATATAACAATAACAAGTACAAGTTACAATTGTGTGAGATACACCAATATCTCTTCTCCTGAGCACCAATTCAAGGAGACACCAATCCCCTAGTTTTAAAGTGCCAACTCTAGGAAGCACCAAATCCCTTGTTTTAGAGCACCAACTCTAGGAAACACCATCTCCCTTGTGAAACAGTATTTAACCTACAGAGCACTACAGTCCTCCTAAGCTCCTCCCTAGCACCCTCATTGAATAAAATGTTTACAATGTTTTTCTTGGACTTTGCTCCTTCTTGAAGACTACAAAGACACTTTCCTTCTTACTGTTTTTCTTTGTTTATATAGTATCTCAAGAGGTATATGATATTGAAAAAATGTGTCTTTTTGTAAAAACGCAAATGAACCAATGTGTATTTTTAATAATAAAACATTTCACCTCTTCATTTAATTAACACAAATGCTAAATTTTGTGTTTATTAATTGATTTTAATTTAAAAAGGCATCGAAATCAGACAATGATTTTCATACAAAGATCCTGGAGTGATGAAAACAAATTTAAAATTATACGAAATGGGTTTTGTGCAGAACATGCCCAATTAGTGGACACATTGGCAGTTTCCATAGAAAATGTGCGAGGTGGACGGTACATGAGGTTATTTGAAGGAAAATTGCCCAGATTTACTGTTGTGACTGCCTTCTAAACTTTTCAAATGAAGCATCCACTTCAACAACAAATACTTTGTCAGAGATCCACATTCCTCCTTTATCAACAAGCTAACATAGTGGACTCAAAAATTCTAAGAGTAGATTTTAAATGACGTCTTCACTTCCACATCTGTGTGGAATCTTGTCAAATTTCCATGTCCAATCCTGTAGCGTGGAGTTTCAATGAGTTGTTGACAAAGTGTCCTCAGACACACAATTTTATTAATAAGGAATATATCATTTACAAATAGAAGTGAGGACTCATAACCTACTTCACCTCACTTGAAGAAAGAGATTTTTTATATATCTCAACTCTTAACTAAAATCTAGGAGAACAACCAATCACATAATCACATGAGTATGATAGGTGTCCTTTACATAGAATCTATGTGTCCTTATCCTAACAGACTAGAATAAACTAATTTCTAAAAAACTTTAAACTAGGAAAATACTTAAACTATAGAACTTTAGGATTATGAGGCTAACATTCCCCCCTTTAATCCGAAAGTTCATAATTACAAATACCAAGTTCATTTATGAACTTATTGAACTTGATTCTACCAAGAGGCTTGGTAAAAATATCCAAAGTTTGATCTTCAGATGAACATATTTGAGGCTTGATGATGTCTTTGATGATGAGCGATATGATGAAGTGGTACTTGGTTTTGACATGCTTAGTATTTGAGTGAATTATTGGATTCTTGGCCATATTTATTGTTGAATGACTATCGATCAATAAAGTAGTTGGTGATTTTTGAGTTTCACCAAGATCCTATTAAATTCTGCGTAGCCATACAATCTCACTTGCTGCTTCCCAAGTTGATATGTACTCTGCTTATGTTGAAGAATTGGCAATTGTTGTTTGTTTTTTGCAATTCCAAGATACTTCTGCTGAACCCATATTCATTAAATAACTTGAAGTGGATGTTCTATCATCAATATCACCTGCAAAATCAACATCTGAATATCCAACAAGTGTAAAATATTTTCTTCTTTTGTAGAGAAGACCAAAATAATTTGTACCCTGAATGTATCTCAATACCCTTTTTGCTAAATTCCAATGAATTTCCCTTTGTTCCTGCATAAAACTTGAAAGTATTTTGACTGAATATGACAAATATGGTCAAGTATTTATCAAATAAATGGGACTTCCAATCAATTTCCTGTACCATGTACTGTTTACCAATCCCCCCCATTCAAATTTTGAAAGTTTCAGTTTCTGCTCCATGAGGGTAAGAGAAGGTTTACAATATTCCATGGAAAATTTCTTTAACAATTCAATGGCATACATAGTTTGACTAAGGAATATTTGATTAGGATGTTGATATAATTCAACTCCAAGATAATAATGAAGTGTCCCTAAATGAGTCATTTTGAACCCTGCTTTAAGTTCTTCCTTAACCTGTGATCTTCATTATTTCCTGTTATGATTAAGTCATCAACATAGAGTACACATATCACCAAGTACTTATCCTTCATTAAAAAATAAAATGTATCATCTGATTCGCTTCGTTGAAAACCTACCTTTTGTAGGTAATCATCCATTTTTTCATACCGAGCTTGAGGAAATTGTTTTAAGGCATATAAAGCCTTCACAAGTCTAAAAACTTTATGTTCTTCTCCTTCAATTTCAAACCCTTGTGGTTGAGTCATGAAACTATCTTCCTTCAGATCACCATTCAGGAAGGCACTTTTGACATCCATTTGATGTAATTTCCAACCATTATGTGCAACCAAATTGATAACCATTCTAATAGTATTCCATTTAGAAGTGGGTGCAAAATTTTCTTCATAATCAATTCCTTCTTGTTAAGAAAAACCTTTAGCAACAAGTCTTGCTTTGTACTTGTCAATTTTACCATTGGGATTTTACTTTACTCGATAAACCCATTTACAACCAATGGGTTTAACATCAGGTGGACAATCAACTAAGTTCCAAGTCCCATTTGAAAGTACCGATTCATATTCTTTAACCATTGCTTCCTGCCATTCTTTATGTCCAACTGCTTCAGAAAAAGTAGCAGGTTCAATGGAAGCATGAGAAAAATTAACTTTTGATCTTAAAGATCCCCTAGTTCCTGTTTTGTTCATTTAATATGAATGAACATCTTTGAGAAGTTGTTCAACCCATTTTGGCCTCTTATGTTGAGGGGATTGTGGATCTGAATTACCATTATTATTATTATTAAAAATAGGATTTTCAAAAACCAAGACTCTCCTTTCCTCTGAAGTATCCGAAGTTGGAGAAGATTCTTTTGAAGTTTTGAGTATTGGAAGAGTCCTTTGTAGTTTCATTATTAGAAGAATCAGAAGAAATTTTTGATGAAGAGATGTCTTATGAAGAAACAAAGTCTTTTTCAAACCAAAATGTTTAACTTGACTTGTTCAAATTACTTTTACCCTTAGTGTTTTTCTTCTCTAAATGACTAAGGAGTTGATTAATATCATCAGAAATTTTACTTTCAGTTTCATAAAAAATGACATCTCTACTGAAAATGAATTTTCTATCTAAAAGTAACATATACCCTTTGTTTTCATCAGAGTATCCAATGAAGATACATTTCATACTTCAATTTTCTAATTTAGTTCTATTTTCCTTAGGGACTAAAGCATAACATGTTGAGACAAAAACCCTAAGATGATTTTACTTGGGTTTAAAACCATACCAAGATTCATAAGGAGTTTGTCCATCTAAAGTTGATGTAGGTGATCGATTTCTGAGATAAATTGCACCGTGGACTGCTTCAACCCAATATTTTGTGCTCAACCCTTTGAACTGCATCATAGATCTTGCCATGCCCATGAACATTCTGTTCATCCTTTCAATAAATACATTCTGCTGTCGAGTATAGCAATTTTTTATTTTCCTCTTAATTCCATTGTCTCAACAATAATCATTGAATTCAGTTGAAGTGAATTCTCCTCCATTATTTGTTCTCAAAGTTGCAACCTTTTCTCTAGTTGCATTTTCAACCATGTGTTGAAAATTTGCAAACTTTTCAAAAGCTTCATACTTTGCCTTTAAAAAGTACACCCATGTCATTATAGTGTAGTCATCAATGAAAAATATAAAGTATCGACATCCACTGAAAGAAGATTTCATTGGAACACATATATAACTGTGAATCAACTGCAAATACTTTGTTGCTCACCACGAGCTGGTTGGAAAAGATTCTTGGTTTTTCTTTCCAAATATACAAGCTTCACACTTAGAATTTTCTTTCTTGAAAGTTGGAAAACCCTTTACCAAATATTGAGACTTAAATTTCAAGAGACTATCAAAGTTTAAGTGTCCAAATCTAAAATGCCATAATCTGAATGAAGACATTTCAAAATTCACTGCTGTTGCAAAATCATGCTTTCTTGGGATAACTTTTCCCTTCATTCTTAGTAATTTCCCATCTTCATATCCCATCATTATTTTTTTCAAGTTGTCCTTCTCTGTGTTAATCTTGAACAAACCATCTTGCATGATGATTTGATGTCCAACTTGTCAGATTGTGACTAAGGATAACAATTTTTTATTAAATGTTGGTACATACCAAACATTTGAAATTCATTTTTCACCAATTCCAGGGAGAAATAATTTCACTAAACCTTTTCCTTGAGGCATATGAGTTGTATCATCAACCAAATAGATGGGATTTAGTTGAACATATTGATAATTCCAAAAATAATCTATGCAGTAAGTCATATGTTGAGTAGCTCCTATCTCTAATATCCAATCATTTTCAAGTGAATCCATCAGAAGATTTTAAGAAATAACTGATGCTACAAAATCTTCTTGTTGAACTGCTGTAAAAACATATTCATATTGATCATCCCGGTAATATTGATCCTCTACATATTGAGATGATGGTTGAGAATTTGAATTTGATGTCTTCTTTAACTTTGGAAACTGATCATTACTTGTTAGGAAATTTGATGCATAAGTTACCATCCTTAAACATCTCTTACATCTCACTTGACTGGAATTCTTGCCTCTTCCTGACTGTGCATTATTATTGGAAGGATTACTTTGAAAATTTTGTTGATTAAAATTTCTACGATCTCTGATTTGACCACAACCTCTGCCATGGCCTTGATTAGAAGAATGATTTTGAAAATTTCCAAAATTTTGTTTGCCTCTTCCTATATAACTTTCAACTTTAGTAAAAGGAAGATCTTCTCCTGATTGGTTTTTTTTGCCAAATGATTTACTATATTGAGCCAATAGTTCACTAAGTGAATACAAAATTACAGTCGATAACTTATCAATGATTTGCAAAGTCTCAAGAAAATTCTTATAAGATTGAGGCAAGCCATTTATCAAAATAGAGACCAAAAATCTATCTTCAAGTTTACGAAAACCACCCTGGATGATTTCTTGATAAATGTTCTTAATCCTTGAAATGTACTCTAATACATCACCATTATCATCTAATCTTTGTTTAAGAAATTTCATTTGTAGATCAACTCTTTGAGATGTACTAGGAGTATCAAAAAACTTCTTAAATTGATTCCAAGCAGACCATGCATCTTTGAAATTTTTGATATGTACAAACAAATGTTCAGTTACAGAAGAGCGCAGTAACGCAAATGATTTTTCATCTTTTAATTTCCATTTTGTTAAATAAGTAGCGTCTGTTGCTTAGTTGGAGCAGTATCACCATCACAAATATCACGCCATAATTCATTATAAATCAAAGTGTTATGCATGTGTCGACTCCAAGATTTGTAATTATTGGGTCCATCTAACTTATCTAATTCTGTGAATAGATTGATTAATTTAGACATGATGGTAGATTGTCTTATTGCAAAATTGCAAGTTAATGATCACACCACCACACTGAATAATCCTCTAAACACCAAAAGAGAGACACAAGGCACCAGAAAGAAAGAGTACACAGTCCATACAAAAAGATCACTTTTAAGATCTTGGCCTTGACCCTTTAAAAATCTCATCGAAAAAAAGAGTTGGAAAGAGTATTTCACTAGACTCTTCTCAACTTCTAAGCTTCAAGATTACAATCAAAACTTTCAAAATTTGATCATTTTTACAAGACTTATAGCCTTTTACAAATGAAAAACTGTGCCCCTTTGAACTAAAGCCTTCAATAACCCAAAAGTTTACAACTCAAATATATTTCATACACAATTTCCCCTCCTTAAACTAATGAAGTCTCTAATGACTTTTTCAAAAAAATTCAAACCAAATCCTAAATACAATTTCCCACCCTCTTTAAAAACATTAATTTAATGTAAAATCAACTTATCACTCGAAAATGATTTCATAAAGAATATTTTAATAAAATATTCTTTATACCATATATTCCTCCAAAAAGTTTTCTAAATGTGACTCCACAAAATTATGCATGAATTTATCTTATGTGCTTTAAATCATAATATGCCACTTTTAAAAAAATCAGCCTTTTGAAATTTATGCATAAAGTGAGTTATGATTGAAAGGACTCATGCACTTAAGTGTCTTCCATGCATGGATATGTTTCATGCTAAGTACCAATGCCAATGACGATGACCAATAGTTTTCCTTCTCTTCCACATATCAATATTTTTCGCTCGCAAAGGCATGTGTCGTGGCAATGAGAGAACAAATCATGTCCACCTGTTATAACGCTATGTCCAACCATAAACTTATGGATTGAAGAGATAAAAAAAGTGTATCTATGATGAGATCTTAGAAAAAAACACAAGTTTAGACTTTTATATGCCTAGATCTCTTAGATTTTACAAATGAATCATCTTCCTTTTCATCAAATCTACAACATAAAAATTGCAGATTTACAAGATTACAAATGAACTACTTGTTAAACAACGTAGATTTGATCACAACAGAATCTGTTTTAAGAACAAAATAAGAATAGATATGATACAATACTTTTTAACTACTGAAAATGATGATGATTTATTTTATCAAAATTTTCAAAAGAAAAACTGTTGTAATCAAGTAACTTTTTCCTTATTGAATTAACAACAAAAATACCTCAGTACCATTGTACTTGACGTTGTACTTGTTAAACAACGTAGATTTGATCACAACAGAATCTGTTTTAAGAACAAAATAAGAATAGATATGATACAATACTTTTTAACTACTGAAAATGATGATGATTTATTTTATCAAAATTTCAAAAAAAACTCATGAAATCAAGTACCTTTTTCCCTATTGAATTAACAACAAAAATACCTCAGTACCATTGTACTTGACGTTGAAGAGATCCGGGTTGATGTTGGGATACTACTTCCTCAATCCATCACCAATCCTTTGATCACCATTTCACCATGGATCTGATATCATGTTGACAAAGTGTCCTAAAACACATAATTTTATTAATAAGGAAACATGATTACAATCTGAAGTGAGAAATCATAATCTACTCCTTAACATCACTTGAAGAAAGAGCTAGTTTATATAGCTCAACTCTAAACTAAAATATAGGAGAACAACCAATCACATAATCATTATTGAGTATGATAGGGTGTCCCTTTGGTGTTGATTACCGAGGGGTGAATCAAGACAGTGTAATTATAATCCTTTTCTCTTCAAAATGTTATATCAATGTAGAATTATTATCCAATAACGAAAGTAGAGAAATAAACAATCACACACATACATAGTACAACGATATTTTTACATGCGGGAAACCCAAATCAGAGAAAACCACGTAATGCTTCTTTTCATATATGTCTTGAAGAATGACATCATTGAAGCACCAACTTCTTTGTTTTCTAGATGCAATTGAAGGAGGCTCCAACCCCTAGTTTCTCAAGTTACAACCCTAGGGATGCTCCAACTCCCCACCTCCTGCTACAACCATATAAGGAGAGGCTACAACCCCCAATGTTCTTAGACTACAACCAGAAGGTGGATAAAAACCACCTATCCTGTCTCCGGTACTCACCACCCACAAGTAGAAGTAGAATGATGGAACCACTGGCCACACTATCACTGTGAGATATGCACCACTGTAAACCTATACCAATAACTATGAACCATGCACCAACCATGAAAATAACTCACTTCAACTCCATTCCATAAACAAGTGCATCAACCATGCACCAACCTCAGAATCAACCCGTAATTCAAACAAGTGCATCCAACCATGTACCAATTCATGTGTCAACTACTCATCAACTAAGTGACTCATCAATATGTACCAACACCATCAACTATACACCCCATGTATAAAAGGCGCCTAACTCATCAACTACTTGTCTCAACCATGTACTCAACATGTACCACAAAACAAAGCCCTCATAAATTTTATCATCCAATCTGATTTGTAGCTCTGTAATAATTCATGTATATGATCACATTCCTACAAACCTTCCTTTAACTTTAAAAGTAAAACAAGAGACTAACATTTTCATCAAACTTTTCTTTAGTCTCACATGCCTAGTTTTGGATTAGTCAACAACCCTAACTTGAAGTAATCATAACTTTGAACTTGTAATGTATAAATATCTGAAACTGATATACAATGTTCTTCAGTGTTTTTTATGCAATTCCTCCAAGTTTCACTACTTGAAACCTCTCATAAAAGGAGTTATAGCAAAAATGGCATACCTTGCTGAATTTTGGCTTATTCTAGAGAGTGACCTTGTAGAGAATGCCCCGCACAAAATATTTTATGAATTGATATGAAAATGTTACAAAGAATACTATAGAATTTACCATAACCAACACATTTGGTCTCATGGAATTTGGATCTGTTATGAAGAAGTTATGACGTTTTTACCTGAAACACCTAATTTTGACTAGTTTTAGGACTGGCCACAACCCTATTTTCCACGGAGTGTAACTCCCAACATACAACGACCCACAAGCTGAATTTTTTACCACAAATACTTGGATATGTTTTATCACTTTCATAACAATTTTAGGATCTGAATAATTATAGAAAAAAAATTATAGCGAAAATGGTGAGATGACCTGTAAATAACATACATTAGAAAACACCATCAAAAGAATTTATCCTTCCTTGCATTTCGGCCTTCTTTTCTTCACTTTCCTCAGAATTTCAGCTTAGATATCCT
>SNQJ01S0125258.1:0-10145 GCA_010110895.2 Picea sitchensis | reverse complement strand
AAACCTTTCCAATGGGCTATCATACGCCTAAAACAGAGATTGTATGCAAAAGTTACGACCTTGGGAAGTTGATGCACCAACTTACCCAAACAAGGCCCACATGACTTTTGGCGCTTCATCTCCTAGGGTTAGGTTTTTGGATGTCGAGGGATTTTGGAATCCCTTTTTATTGTAAAAATACCTTCAGAGCCTCATTGTAATCATCTTCTTGTGAATGCGAGTATCCATCACATCTTTTCTCAGAGATAAGTTGTCACCATTCTAGTGAATCTTTCACTCTGTATTTTTACAGTCTCTGTACATTTCTTTCATTAATAGAAATCGTGTATTACTGTATCTCTGTGTTTATGGTTTCATATCTGATATATTTTTGTTATATTATTGGATATACATGATATCTCTATGCATTTCTTTATTATATCTCCGCTCTCATTTCATGCCGAAAATAATTCGGATTAGTGGTATTAGAGCAGGCTATTCATGATCATTTTTTTCAGTGCATGTACTCGACGAGGTCCGAGTATAGAAAGTTGGGTCTCGAGCTTGTCTCTCTTGAAGACAATCTCTCTCACACACCTAAGAAACCCTCAATGGTGGAAGAAAAGAAAAACAACAGAGTAGACGATCCTACCAGTCTGTTGCTTGAACAAGCTCTCACGCGATAGAGGGACGAAATGATGGATAATTTTTCCCACATCCTTCAACACTTGTTGATAGCAATAGGTGTATCTTCATCAAGTAGCCACTTTGGAATCAGCTTGCCTTTCAAGGTACAAGTTAATTTTTATATTTCTATATTTGAAGGATAGATAGATGCAGAAGCCCTAGAAAAATGGTTAACTCTGCTAGAAGGTTATTTCTTTGTTCACAATTTTTCCGACAAAGAAAAGATCACCTTCACTCTCCTTAAATCTCTCCCTCATGTCAAACATTGGTGGGAAACTTACTGGGAGCAAAGTTTCACATAGGATTTTGGAATATATGGGGCCGAACCCACTTGATATTTTTTTGTGGATGCTGTAAAGGAACAGTATTATCCTGTTGGAAACTATGAGGACCAGTACATGAGATGGACCACATTGTGGCAAGAGAGGGGCCAAGAAGTTCTGGAGTTCACCAATACCTTCCATACCTTCTGCACCAATATGGGTATCAAAGACTCCAAATGACATTTGGTTCTAAAATACCGTGGGGCTCTACACAGATACATCCAAACTGAAATCAATTTTCTGGATATCTCATCACTCGGTGCTGCTTATCGACATGTTGTTAAAATCGAACAAAGATTTAAGCACCAAAACAAACGAGAGTTCGGGTCTGCAAATTCGAAACAACCAAAGTATGACAAAGACATCCCTAATAGACAGTCTCCCGAAAACTAGTCCAAGCCATAGGAAAAGAATGGTCACGGGAAGACAAAGAAGGACACCGGAAAATGGTACAATTTCCACAAAATTCCCTAGAAAAATACCGATGAATGTCGCTCAAAACAGTCATTGGTGTTTGATATCAAAGACAAGGAGTTGAACCCTGATTCAAAATCTGATTCCGAAAATACTGGTAAAGGACAGATCATTGACGCAAACCCCACGGCTATTGTCACGACCACAGCAATTCAACCAAAAGAACCAATAGAACTTGAAGATGGGGAGCACCTTTTTCATTCACATATGTGGGTGAAGGGGACCCCGCTGCATTTTATTGTTGATAGAGGAAGCCATAATAACCTCATCTCAGCAGAGGTCGTCAAACAGTTGGGATTTTCGACAACACCACACCCGCAACCATACAACATCGGGTGGCTTCGCCAAGGACGAGATCTTTGTGTCATACAATAGTGTCGATTGTCATACGGCATCCAACCCTTCAAGGATGAGGTATTATGTGATGTTTCCCCACTGGATGTCTGTGATGTTCTCTTGGGCCAACCATATATGCGGAAGTGCCATGTTGTTTATGAGTCTCGACCCCGCAATGTCATTGTTTCTCTGAGGGGTCATCTCTACAGAATACCAAAGGTAGTTCTGACTACTGTTCCACCTAAAAGGTGCTGCAAGGTAGTATCTCATACTGCAAAATTTAGCTTCTTCACAATCTGTTCAGAAGGAGAATAGAAGGACACTGCAACCACTACAGCCTCGCCCCAAGCACCTTCTATCCAACAGAAGCAGGTCAACAAGGCTACAGAAAAATGCAAATATTCCTTCTGCACACCATCCTCTCATTTATCTTGACTTGTTGAACAAACTCAACCTCAATAGGTTTGTGACAGACTTCCACAAACAGAACAGCGCAACGTCTCCAACATGACAAGCAGGTCACCAAGATGCAGATTCACCAAACGCTTTTCCCTCTCCCCCGAGAACTCAACGCAATGGATACCATTTCTTCCTAAGGAGGGAGGATTGATCCAGGTGGATATCATTGGCCACCCACCTTTTCAAACTGGCTATAAACAATTTTCTGGCAATTTTGGCAATTTACTATTTTTAGCAGGTTTTAACTTTTGGGGCCATTTTGAGAGCCTAATTGAAGGTTTTTCAGGATAGAACCAACTCAATGATATCCAAAGGCATGACTGAGGCCCCAAAATGAATCTGCTCGACGATACCTTTCCAACGGGCTATCATACGCCTAAAATGGAGATCGTATGCAAAAGTTACAACCCCGGGAAGTTGATGCACCAACTTACCCAAACGGGGCCCACATGACTTTTGGCACTTCATCTCCTAGGGTTAGGTTTTTGGATGTAGAGGGTTTTTGGCATCCCTTTTTATTGTAAAAAGGCCTTCAAAGCCTCATTGTAATCATCTTCTTGTGAATGCAAGTAGCTGTCACATCTCTTCTCAGAGACAAGCTGCCACCATTCTAGCGAGTCTTTCACTCTGTATTTTTACAGTCTCTGTACATTTCTTTCATTAATAGAAATCATGTATTATTGTATCTCTGTGTTTATAGTTTCATCTCTAATATATTTCTGTTATATTATTGGATATACGTGATATCTTTGTGCATTTCTTTATTATATCTCCGCTCTCATTTTGTGCCGAAAATAATATGGAACAATCCATACAACAAATATTTCATGTGGGGCTCACTCTACAAGTTCGCTCTCTAGAACAAACCATAATTCAACAAGTCTCTTGTTTTTAAAGTTAAGGAAGGTTTGCATGTATGTGATCATATACACTAGGTCTATTAGAGAGTTACAAATCAGATTTGGATGATGAAATTGATGAGGAATTTTGGTTGAGGTACATGTTGGGTACATGGTTGAGACAAGTAGTTGATGAGTTGGCACAT
Organism: Picea sitchensis; assembly: GCA_010110895.2. Lineage (NCBI taxonomy): Eukaryota > Viridiplantae > Streptophyta > Pinopsida > Pinales > Pinaceae > Picea > Picea sitchensis. Next base: position 6,842 of record SNQJ01S0125258.1, on the reverse strand, counting down.
ACATGAGGTGTATAGTTGATGATGTTGGGACATCTTGATTAGTCATATTTTATGTGTATTTGATGCATGATTGGTACATATTTGTTGCATGGTTGATGCACTCGTTGATGGTATAGGTTGAGGTACAAGTTGGTGCATGGTTGATGCACTTGTTTATGGTACGGGTTGATTACAAGTTGTTTGGTATAGGTTGGTGCATGGTTTATGAAATTTTTTATGGTACAGGTTGATTACAAGTTGAGGTACATGTTGTTGCATGGTTGATACACTTGGTTACGGTACAAGTTGATTACAGGTTTTTTGGTACAGGTTGGTGCATCGTTGATGCACTTATTTATGGTATAGGTTTATTACAGTTTGAGGTACAGGTTGATGCATGGTTGATGCATGGTTTAGGTTATTGGTATAGGTTGTTTGGTGCAGGTTGATTGGTACAGATTTACAACAGTAGATCTCACAGTGATAGTGTGACAATGGTTCCATCATTCTACTTCTACGATAGGGAGGTTGGACGGGGAAAGGACAAGTGGTTGTAGCCACCTTACGGTTGTAGCTGGAAAACATAGGGGGTTGTAGCCTCCTTCTGGTTGTAGCCAAAGAAGTATGGAGTTGGAGCTTCCCTCAAGTTGTAGCCTGAGAAACTAGGGGGTTGGAGCCTCCTTCCAGTTGTAGCTGGAAAACAAAGGAAGTTAGTGCTTCCAATGAATGTAATTCTTAAAGACATATAAGAAAAATCATTTCGTGGTTTCCTCCCTCTTTGGGTTTCCATGTAAAACATTGGTGTACTGTGTATGTGTGTGATTTCTCATTTGTTCATTGTTTATTTACTCTGCAACTATTGGATGATAATGCTACATTGACATAACACTTGAATTTTATGGTGAAAAAGGATTAAATTTCTCTATTACTGATTCACCCCCCCTCTCAGTAATCCAACAATTTGCTCCATGGATTTTGTATTTTTAATATGAAATTTTTCTATTTGTAGTTTTCTGGCCTCTTTATTGTATTTAGTATTGTGCAAGGTCAAAGATTGCTCCTAAAAAAATTGTTGGTCCCTCATGGGCCAACTCCTCTACCAATTATTGGCTTTCAATGATTTGTACTATTGCTCAGTTGGGATCTTAGTTGTCATTATCAACTTCCATCTCAACTAAATCATCTTTTGGGCAGGGATGATTTTAAGGATGGAAATTTGTTTTAAAATGTAGAAACCTTGGCGAATCTTACTAATCCTTCATATGCCAACTATAAATATTTAGCGATATTTTTGTAAAAATATTCAAATTTATAAGGATTTTATATAGTTTTTATAAATTTTTGGTGATTTTTAAGGTAAATAATTTTATCCTATAGAATTTGGGCGAATAATTTTTAAAATAGCGAATCTCATTTTTGGAAAAACCATGGAAAATTAGCCCATGAGCGAAATTTATCCCCTAAAATCATCCATGCTTTTGGGACTTTTGGGTTCTGAGAACTTTGGTTGGTATTACTCCTTTTTCCCTTCGTCTATCCAACATTATGAGTTTGATCCATATTGAATCAAGGGGGTTCATCTCCATCACCTCCTATTTCACATATTTCATTATTCTCTCCTTTACTCACATTAAGATCTTGGCTTCTTTGGGTAGAGAAGGAAATATGATGTAGGAGAGAAGTAGAACTAGTATGAGCACTAGTCTCAAATTTTCCTCTTTCCTTGTACACTTTCCTTGTTGATGTTCCTTATTCAACGTTGTCTTCTTAATCTAGGTATTTGAACTAATTTGTGTGACCAAATCATCATCACAAATTTCTTTCTCTTTTCTGAAAATTGCTCGATTGGTATTAGGGTGATTGCAAAAGTAGTACCATATCCAATTGAAGGTAAATGGGAAGAAAATGTTCTGTTAGGGTCAAAGATTTTAAAGGATTCAACTTATTTCAAATGATATGAATTCAATTTGATTCATTAGTTTTGGTCAAATGGGCTACACCTCTAATTTGAATGTCAATGATGCAAAAAGGAAAGGAAATAAATAGTCACTTCCTCTTTTTGTCAAAGAAGAAAGACCAAGAATTGCATTGTCTACAAAATTCAACAACAAATTGTCTATCACACATAAAATTGAGGAGAATGAATGGATTTCCTTCAAATCCATATAGTTTGAAGTAGGTAGATTCCTCCTCATATACATAGATGCATTCTACCTTGAGAAAATTTAAAGGTTCCTTTGTAATTCTCATTGGTGGTGGTCCCATAAGAATGTGTCTGAATTGTTTGAATAATTTATCTTTTACTTTGAAAAAGTGGAATGGTGCCTTGTGGCTCCATAACATAAGACACCACAGTTGGATAGGGTCATCGTCAACATCAACATTACCCCTTGGGGGAAATCCTTCAAAAACATTATAGTATGCCATAGAAGACACCAAATAAAAGGTCATGAAAAGCCTCTTTGTATTCATATAATTGGAAAGTTTATAAGAAATATCATTGAAAATCATATCATCCCAATCAAATGTTGCTTTGATCTGAATAGAGAAGTTTAGAACATACAAAACGTACCTTTGGATGTAGGATGTGGAATCTTGTCCCATTAGTCATGAGAAGAGGAAAGAGAAATCTAGGTATGGATCACATAGAATACATATGTCAATGTGAGTAATATCAACTCGCGTTGCAGAAGATGGTGCCAAGAAATCCTTCAACAAGTTCCCTCTACCACCTTGCACATCCAGAAAAGAGTTAGCCTCTAGGAGCTTGAGGACTTTTTTTAGAGCGGGGAGGTGCAACATTCTTCTGAATGAATTTGGAGTTAAAAGAACAAGATTCCTCCCTTCATCAACAACTTGAATCATCCTATGCTTCAAGTGAAATCGACTCACGGACCAAGAAACTAAGCCTCTAAAATCAAAATTTTTAGGAATGAAACCAACCTTCGCCAAACCAATTTTCCAAATCTTATTAGCAACTTTTTGCTTAGGATTGAGGTTGAAATACTACTAATAAGCTATCGACCAATGGAACTCTTTGTTGTCGTGAGGGAGGGAGTTGACAAATAATAAGAAATTGATAGATGTCAATTTAGAAACAAGGGAAAACATGGGGAAAACATCTCACTAAATTCTATCCCCTCAATATGGCAATGTCCTTTCGCAACTAATCCCACCTTGTACTTTTCAACACTAGCATTTGAATTGATATTTTTCTTGAAAACCTATTTGCATCCAATGGGTTTTTTTCTATAAAGCAATAGTACCAAGTCTCATGTATTGTTCTTCCTAAGTGAAACCATCTCCCCATCAATGGCTAACCTCAAGGACTCACTATTTTTTTATCTCCATTGCCTCTTTCATAGTTTTAGTCTCACTAGTGTTACTATATAAAACAAATATACATTTGAAGTCAAACAAACTATAATCATACCTATCTAGTTTCCTTATTTTCTAAGTCTTGAGGAGGTGGAATTTCTACTTCCTCTTTCGGACTCTTTGATCTCTCTTCCTCATCATGTCTAACATGAAATTCTAGTTCATTTTCTAGTCCATATTTTGCAATATTGGGCAGTAGCTAAACAATAACATAACTATGGGAGAATAATTAACTTCTATGAAAATAAAAAAAATTCTATATAAAAGTTTATTAGTCACAAGAGCCCAAGTTTTTACTCTTCCACACCAACACCACAACGGATGAAGATATATTTCATTTCCTTGTTATCGAACTTCAATCAATTCTCCTTGGAATATGAGCATATGCCTCACAACCAAAAGCATGAAGATGCTAAAGTGAGGTATTTTTTCCCATCCAGATCTCCATAAGGCTCTTGTCCACAAGAATTGAGCTAGGATACATGTTGATCAAGTAATATGTAGTAGAAATCACTTTTTCATGTAACTTCTACTCTAAGCTAGCTCCACTAAGCATATTCCTATCCCTCTCCATCAATATCATGTTCCTTCATTTTACAACTCCATTTTGTTGTTGTGTATATCGAGTCATCTTATATATTTCTATGTTGTTCTCTTTATAGAACTTGTGAAAATCTACAAATAAAAACTCATTTCCATTATCAGTGTTCAACACATTAATCTTCCTACTAGTTTAATTTTTCAAGAGAGCCTTAAACTCTTTAAATTGACAAAAGACTTTGGATTTACTTCTAATAAAATATACCCATGTCCTTATAGAGTAATCATCCATGAAGGATACATAGTACAAAGATATAGAAATTGAAGGAACTTTACTAGGATCAAATACATCAGAGTGAACCAAGTCCAACAATCCAAAAGATTTGTGAGTATTGAAATAAAATTGAACATGGTTCTACTTTCCATATATGCAATGCTCATAAAAATCAAACTGAAGAGTGAAATCAATCAACCCCTCAACAAGATTTATGTTTTTCAAGGCACATAGTTCCTTGTCACCTATATGGCTCATTATCCAGTGCCAAAACATTGTCTTCTTTGTAAGTAACTTGTTGTCCAAAGAAAGAGCTCCTTTAAGTACCTAGAAAGCATGACCATCAAGTGTGGATACACCACTCCTTTGTGTTGTTAGTTTTGTTTGTGAAGATATAGATTCCATGAATCACTTAACTATAGGAACTAAACATCTATTGTATTGAACATGCATGCATGAAGATGAAATAAATTTCCCACTCAACCACCCTTAGGAAGCACCTTAGCTCCTCTCACCATCTTCCACCCTCCATTACAGAAAAACAATTAACACACACATCATTAAGTGCACTTACCAATAATAGATTCTATGCCAAACCTCAATTGTGCATAACTCTATTGGTCCCTTTCACTCTTTCATCAAAGAATCTAATTCATAATTTGCCATGACCACCTATACTAAGATGAGAATCATCAGCAAGTTATACCTTCAAACCATCATATTTCGTATACATTAAAAACCACTTCCAACGGGAAGTCATGTGGAAGGAAGCTCCATAATCTATGAACCACACACTTTTACATGAGTGGGTCACCAAGGCCACAACTAAGGAATCCCCTACATCCTCATGAGAGTATTTTTAGATTCATCATTAGTGTCAATCATTTTCTTACCTTTCTACCTTTTTATCTTCCTTGCAATGTTTTCTAAAGTGGCCAACCTTGCCACAATTCCAACATCTTGCCTTGGACTTTCCATGAAACTTAAATCTCCCACAAATTTGTTCTTCCCTTCTTCCTCTTCTTTCCTTTCTCTTTTAGTATTCCACAAACCTCTTTTGGTGGATTCATAAGCCTCTTGTCTCATATCTTCTAAGAGTAAAGAAGCCAAAACCTCGTCAATCACAAATTTCCTAGTAGTGACTCGAACAATGGTACCAAGTTGTCCCATGAATCTAGAAAATAACACAGAAGGAGCTTCAATGATTTTCCTCATCCATCGTCACTCCAACTAAGTTCAACTAGGTCACAATGGTATTAAACACATTCAAATGCTTAGATTCTCAAGGAATACAACTTTTTCCATATAAAAAGTTTATTAACTAGGAATCTAACATCGTATAAGGTCTCCCGACTTCTTCTACATACATATTGTTATGGGTTCTTTAAAAACATTCTATAACACTAAATAGATCAAACAAAGCCTAATAAGACTCCTTGCCTTTCTCTCCAACACTAACCTTGATCTTTCATAGCAGAGGTTTTGGTTCTAGGTATTGTACCCATAAATATATGAGCAAATCCTCCATCTCAACCTTTCACAACTCAAAATTAGTGGCCAAATTGTTGTGAACAGTCCAAACGGTTTGAATCAATTATCTATTTTATATCTCGCTGAAGAAATATTTGGAAGAATAAGGAGCATGGCGTGGCTACACTAAACACATACGGAATACAGACAAACATACCATCAATGTAAATTCCACTCATTAACATTGAGACGTGTTGGACAGCATCGCTCCAGGCATGCCCAAACAACATTACACATTTTTGGAATAAAGGAAAAGGATGAGTTGTAGCCAGAGTGGACACTTGGGAATAGAACAAAAAACAACATTACACATTTTTGGAATAAAGGAAAAGGATGAGTTGTAGCCAGAGTGGACACTTGGGAATAGAACAAAATAACTGTGATGTAACAACACCAAACACACCTGTCAAGGATATAGTCTTGCAAGCTAAAATCCCGAGGTAGAACACGTATAAGTTACTGCCATTGCTACGTAATCATTAGTGACGACACTATGGCCGAAATCTCAACAGCGAAAGAGTTACATTTGTAACAGAAATGGGAAAATATATATCAATAGTCTCTGTAAGAGGGACCGACGATGGAATTTTATTGGCAGATTGTCGGTCGTCAAATATAGTTAAAATTTAGTTAAAAAGTCAATATTTTTGTATAAAATTGTGAAAATGTACTTTAAAGTTGTTAAAATTGTTTACCCTTTAATTTTGAAATTTCCATTGTTAAATTTTACTCATTAGTAACAATTTTACTCATTAGTTTTGAAATTCCAAAACCCTGAATTCAATTTTACTCTTTAATTCAACCCTAGAAATTGCACAACACCTGCACAGCATAAAAATTCCAAGTCTAAGTCACATGTCCAAAAAAATCACGTTTACTAAAAAGTCAGACAAACTCTGGACACTTATACATTTCACACGTTGTGTATTAGGTTTTCAGACCAACACTGAACACTTATACATTTCACACGTTGTGTATTAGTTTTTTTTTACTTAGCGGGAAAGTCGGTGATATAAACGCCACTGATTTTGTGTATGGGTGTGGTACAGGTATGACAATTTCTTTTTTCGCGGAGAGTTTTATGTATCGAGTTACTGCCTAACATAAAATGCGAACTTAGGTCCGGACTCCGTGGGCCTTC
>SNQJ01S0125255.1:0-13497 GCA_010110895.2 Picea sitchensis | reverse complement strand
AAATATATCTCTCGCAAGAATAATGTGCGAAATTCATGTATTAATTAAAAGGAAATGTGATTCAAGGGAACCTACACATACAAATATGATATATCACATATAGGTAATGGAAATTATAGAGAAAGAGGAATCGATTTGATCTTGAGTAAAAGGAGATGCGGTAAACAAATTTTAAATTTTGATCTATCTAAATAAAACCAAAAAGGCCAACCAAAAAGGCCAGATAGACCCTATTCGGATATGACCAAGGAGGAATGAATAGAATCCCTATTTTGTTAAGGAGATTTATTTGTGGGAAAAATATCTAAGTTTGTAACTCGAGTGCCTTTCTCGGGTTAATGGTTGATCCTTCATAACAATGATGTTGTCCCAACCTACAAGGTAAGGATAAAAGGAAAAATCTTAGTATGGGAATTCTATTCAAAAACTTTATACAACAAAGAACTTAGAAAAAACAAATAGTAATACTTATCTGAAGATCTGTAACAATACCAATTCAAATAAAATCCCTTCCTGTGGAAAAGCATAAACATAATACTTGAGAAACATTACTATGTGAGATGAATTCAAAATGGTATTATTATTTTCTCTCTTAAAAATGATTTTTTTTTGTTACATCTTACCTTTCTGGGTAAGATGAATTTGATTTGAGGCATCTCCATTGCATTGAAGGAAAGGTCATGCACATTCTGATGGGTTTCCCTTGAAAAATGAAGGGTTCCATCATTAGATTGCAGTCGCATAAGATAACTAGAGGTTACAAGTAAACACATAAATAAACAAGAGTTATTTTATTCAGATTTCAAACAGGCCAAACGAATTCCAGTATGAATGGTTCTCTACCATATATGAAATACAAAGAATAGTTTCTATAGATTTATATACTTTAATGATTAAAGGAAAAATCATAATTACCTCGAAATATACACTGTAACAAATATTAGCACAAATATTTCAACACTATAATAATTATTAAGAGAAGAATGTCAAACGAAACTGCCAAACGATTATGAAATTTTCCTCTGAAAGTATTGTACAAACATGATAAACTTAGGGTAAATTTATGGATTCACAGAATAATGTATATTTTAATAAAAACACTCTCAACGGTATGGACACTATAGAAAACCCAGGGGTTTCATGTGAAATACAAGGTAGTTGACGGAGAGTGTTTTTTCTAAAATTTGGATATAGTCTGGGAGAGACTACGTGTGCTAATAAAAAACATTTCAGGCTATAGAATAATACCCATAAGATTTGAAGCTAGTATCCATCCATTTTTTTAACGGAATATCTTGGGAAAAAGTAAATATGAAATGTAGTTTCTATTAGTAGTCTTCTTTAGGAAAACCCTATCCTTTGAAGTTGAGGTTCTATCTTTTTTTTTTTTAACGATAGCTTGAAGATTACATAAGCATTCGATGAAACAAAATCAAGGATAACACTCCTATGCATGCATGAATGTAGTATCAATTACAGAGTAAGGTATTAAGTTATTACCTTCAACAACCATAGACTTGTCCACCTCTTCAAACTCTCTTCCACGGGAATAAACGAGTGTAGAAACAAAAGGGTCCATGTATGCAGAGGACCATACAATAATTCGAATACATTATCTGATGAGGTTTCCACAAAAATCACTATGAGAAATAGCCATATTTGTTTTACAGAGTATTAATAAAACAAAAAAGACTATGCAGAGGAACAACTCTTGGAGGTAATTGATAGAGGTGTATGTTGAAAATGATGCTAACCATTGTAGTCAATTGGGAACGGAGCTTCAAGCTTCTCATCTGAATTTCATATATAGACACATAAACCATAAGCCATGTGATATGTTAGGTGTGGAGTCATGGCATTGGTTGACGAAAAGTTGGAGCAGACGTGTACGTACTATAGTCTAAAAAAAATGCTAACACATCCTTTTCCCCGAAATATGGTGACCAACTGTCAAGGAATGGTTTTAATGAATAAATTAAAGATTCATTAAATAAAAACTTTAAGATAGTAATTGATGCCACCTAGTATAAGTGGGTATAAAATTTTATTCACCTCTACCCTTGATCTATTCCCCTATACTCAATCGTGAGGGTTCTGTGCAAAGTTTAGTAGAATAGAATGTTTCCACAAGGTTATAGGGATGGTTTCCTAGTTTATTTTTGAAGTAATCTGTATTTTATAACCAATGCTCATAGGGTTATATATAGTGTTTTAAGGGAACAATAATAAGTTTTTTTCGTTGTTTTTATAACTTTGTAGTACATCATTTGAGGAACTAATTGTTTAAATTCTACCAAGTCCAGAATTGATAAATAACTTATCCTTAAGAATAACTTTTACAACAAAAAAAAAGAGATTTTTTATGGAATTTTGGATCTGTTACATATGGTATCAGAATTGTTGGTTACAACACTTAGGGCTAAGGGAAACAATAGAAAGTTATTTTGTTAAGGGAAAAATCTAACAAATAATATTTGTTGTTACAAACAGAATCTGTCCAAATTATCTTTTGTAAAAATGTCAGCGCAGAATGGAGAAGGAGATAGACTTGATAGGAATAACAATTAAGAGATTCCTAGAAACCCAGAACATCACAGTGGAAGAAGTTCAACCACCCAAGTATTGGAAACGATGAGGAATCGTATTGTGGAATTGTAGGTGTTTAAAGATGATAATAAAAAATTAAAGAAATCTCAGGAAGATCAACAGGAAATTAATGAAATGTTGTTACGTAATATAGAAACAAATAAGAGTCTAAGAAATAATGATATGGAAGAGGAGGTTAGTAAGAAGTGTTGGTATGTTTTACAGGAAAGCGTGTTCTTTTCATTGATGGAAAGAACAACAACATCGATGTTTTACAAGAAAAAAATAATCTCAGGAGGAGAAGTGAATAGTAAGCAGAAACAATAAAGCTCAAAAGAGATAGAAGTTTCCAGAATTGCAGATGAGGTCCAACATACGGACTCGCGGGAGGAGCAAAGGTTAAGACCCGTGAACACTTAGAAAATATTCTAAGTCAGAGATATCAGAAGTTCATGAGGAAGAGAGATAGTGGCATTGGATCACCAATCCAAAAGACCAACAACCATTAGATCCAATGGATTTGCGAGGAGGTTACCCTTCGGGGAATCTAACTTCAGTAGAATTGGGAAATTGAAAGTTGAATTACCTGAAGCCCAAAATCTGAAATGAATGTGGACCATCGGATCTAGAGAAAATGCGATGATCGTCGGATTGAATTAGTGGAAGGAAAGGATAAGAAAGGGCTGAGATCTGAGATCACGATCACCCGAATATCCGTTGACTTTCGGATTGAATTAATAGAAGGGTAAGTTAAATGGGGCTAAAGAGTTGAGAATTTGATTATCCGAATACCGATTAGCCTTCGGATCAAACACGAATTTTCGTTAGCCGTTGGATCGTTATAAGTAGAAGGACAAGATAAGATAGAAGAGCTTCATTGCAGACAGATCGGACTGTTGATATAAGATCTTAATCCAACGAATGTCATTCGTTTTCGGTATAAATATGTGAGGAGGTTACTATCCGGAAAAATCTCACTTCAAAAATTCAGTTTGATATTTGAAATTCCCGAAGTCCGGAGACTCGGAGAGCCGAAATGAATCCTTGACTGTCAGATCATCTGAAGAATATCGTAGCTGTCAGATCATTCTAAAGTGGAAGGAAAGGATAAGTTGGGTAAAGGGCGCGTTGATCTCAATGGCCTAGAATTGGGGACTCGAATCTACGGTTGACAAGGCATATCAGACCCCCCTCCCGGCGAGATTTCTTCCTTTAACCGTGGGGGGGGCTCCAAGTTGGTGATATTTTCCTTGTGGGACCCTCATACCTGTCACCTTTATATTAACTCGGACCCCCCTCACTCATTACCACTTACCTCCTGACCCCCCCCTCCGAGTAAACCACCAAACCACTCATACATACCACCTCTGTAGTCCAATGTCACACTCCACTACCTGCTACACGTCACACTCCACTACCGCGCTCTGCCTCCACTCTCCACTACACTTCCTACACGTCTCACCCACGTCAGTAGACCACCTCAGCAAGGACATGAGTCATCTGATCTGAAATATCACTTTGGGTGTATTCTCAACTGTTGATCATAGTACAATGGAAGGATAGTGTAAGTTTGAAACTCTGAAATCTCGAAGTTTCGAAGGGAGAAGTTCCGACAACAGTCCATATCAATGTTTGATTAAGTCCTAGCCACCAGATTGAACAATGAACGGATGAGTGTAAGGATCAAATCTGACCATTGATTTGTTTCTGTGAAATAAACCATCCAATCTAATCTGTCCACTCAGGAGCATCGTCAAGATCGTAAGATCGACGGTCTCGTCGCATTGCTGGGCCAGAACATGCTCGTGTCTTAAATTTTCACGAGTGGATCGCAATTGAACCCATGGTTTTGGAGAAAGGGTACATGGCAGTTGGAGGTAAATTACAGGGAAAAACGTAGTTTGATATACACCACCTTTGGACACACCCACAATCACGTGGTCACATGAGATCATCACCCAAGGTCATATCAAGGGAGGAGCTAGCACGTCGCTAAGCTCCACTTTGAAGTTCGGGAGATCAGGAAGCACCCTTTGAATAGGCGTTTGGTCACCACCAATGGTCGCATAAAAGGAAGGGGCTTAGCAAGAAAATCTAGCGCATGCTATGAAGTTTTTCTCAGGAAGGGAAAAGGCGCCAAAGGGATGAGCGCGCAGAGGTTCTCTTTGTAACTTCTGGAATAGACTGATTGTAACTGCCAAAAACAAAGTAATTGCATCTGGCAGAGAATTCGAAGAGGTTCAGGGTGATCGCTAGAGGAGATGAAGAGTCTTGAGGTAACTACTAGTAGGATGAAGGCTCATCATAGAGACAATTGACAGATGGAAAAGTATCGAATACTATAACTACCAGAGAAGCCAAAGAATGTCAAGATAATGACGACTGATGAAGAAAAGATTCAGCATGATCGCCAGAGAGAATGAAGTGTTTGGTGTATGATCTAGCAGAGGACTTGGAATGATAAATATATGCAAAAAAAAGAAGATATGGGGGATTATGTTGAGAGTTATTCATGCGGGTAGAAGCATGTTGTGTGTAGAAGCTAAAACACATAGAAGAGGCGAAGCGCATAGAATGGAAATAATACATAGAGAATAAAGCGCAGAAGAAATACATAGAATAAAAATGTATATCTGAGAGAGGTAGAGAAAGTCGAGGAGAGCAGGAAGAGAAGAGAAGTGTAGCAGAATAGTGATGAGACGTGTAAGCCTTTGACAAACACTGTATCACTATAATAAGTTTCAGTAACAAAGTTTTTATAATCAGGGTAGTAGGGAGGTGCTAGGGATGACTGTTGTCCTTGGAGTTTCGAGTGGGTGCTTGAACACAGGGAGTTGTAGCTTCCATCTGCTTCCAGCCAGAAAAAAACTGGGGTGGTAGGGTTGTGAAAGGGAGAACTATTGTTCTCTGTTATACATGATGGTGCCTGTGTGACTGGAAGTTGGTGCTTCCATCCAGTTGGTGCTGGAACACTCAGGAATTTGGTGCTTCCTTCTAGTGGGTGCTAGAGAAACCAGAGAGTTGGTTCTCTCAACAAGTTTCTTCTTGTAAAACAAAGGTTGTAGCCTCAAGAGGATTTGGATCTCATAAGAATGATAATGTACAGAAAATAAAGATACTTATGATATCAAGAAGAGGAGGTTTTTCCCTTTATGGGTTTCCTCAAGAAATATCTGTCTCTGTATGTTTCATGTGTGTGATTGATGTTGAATATTCTATTTCTTACTTCCCTGCATTATTGTGATCGTTATTGAGTGTTCTATAAATATTTTAAAATGGTCATAATTGTTTAAGCATAGTAATAAATGATTCACCCCCCCTCTTATTTGTCCAACAATTGCTATCAGATCAGGTTCATTTTATTTAAAGGTAGATCAGTAAGCTTAAACATGTCAAGTCATGAAGGAACTTCAAACAATAAGGCCCCTTTATTTAATGGAACAAAATTTTCCTTCTGGAAAGTTAGGATGAGAACCGACATAATGGCTTTAGGTGCAGATGTCTGGGATGTGGTAGAGACTAGTTATGTAAAGTCAGTTGTACTAGCTAATAAGGATGACAAGATATAATTCAGCTTTGACGCTAAGGCTATGAATGCTATTCTGAGTGGGCTTGTAGAAGCAGAATTTGTAAATGTTATGCACTTATATTCTGCCAGAGACATGTGGGACAAACTCATTAGCAGTTATGAAGGTAATGAGAAGGTAAAGGATGCCAAGCTTCAAACCTATAGAGTACAGTTTGGGAAACTACATATGAAAGAAGATGAAACTATTGGGAAGTACTTTCTGAGAATTGAAGAACTAGTAAATGAAATGAAAACACTTGGTGAAAAAATTGAGGAATCCTTTTTAGTTCATAAAATTTTGAGATCTCTTCCAGATAGGTTCAACACAAAGGTCTCTGCTATAGAAGAACTTAATGATCTAAAAGATTTGGATTTTGATCAAATTCTAGGAATGTTGACTGCATATGAAATGAGGATAGGTAAAGATAAATCCATCACTAGAGAAGCATTTTTTAAAGCAGATAAGAATGAGGAATCTGAGCTTGATGAAATTTAAGCAAAATTTGTGAGACGACTAAAGAAAGGATCAGGAAAGTATCAAGGAAAGTTTCCCTTCAAGTGTTTTAACTGTGGAAAGATAGGTCACTTTTCATCTAAGTGTCCACACAAGAAGCAGGATCAAAATTCTGAAGGTGAAAAGAAGTACAAACCCAATAGATTTGGTAAAAAGAAAATTTTATGTGTAAACAATGATGACTCTTCAGAAGACATAGATAGTGACTCTTCCTGTGAAGATAAGGTTAATGAATTTATGCTTATGTTCAAAGAGGATTATGATAATAAAAACATAGGAAGTGATGTTAATGATGAAGAAGTTGTGGTTGATATGGAAGGTTAACTAATCAGTGCTTTAGAAGAGATTAACAAACTCAGACTTAAGAAGAGACAAAAAAAATAGTTGTTGATGTAGTTTGAAAAGAATGGTAAAAAACCTGATGAAGACTTTGCCCTGCTAAAAGTGGAGTTAGAAGAGGCAAAGAAAATAAAGGACGTTATGAAACACCAATTATTAGAAAAGAAGGCAAGATGTGAAGCCTTGGAAGAAGAGGTAGTAAAAACTAGAAAAGAGAAGGAGAAGTTTAAATAATTGTATCTCCAAAATCTTCCAAGCATTAAATCCTCAATATAACTAAATGACATTCTGAGAAAACATATATCTCCTTTTTTGAAGACTGGTTTAGGTTATGTAAGTGGTTCAAGCAACAAACAAACAGAAAGCAAAGAGCCAGTAAAGATGATCAAGTTCCAAGTCATCAGACAATCAGAACATGTGAGTACTTTGTCACCAAAATCTAATAAAGATAAGATTATCCCTGATAAAAAACCAAGATATCAAAAGATGGAGAAACAAATACCAAGAAGAAGGCCATCCTTCAGGTACCAAAATTTATTCCATGGTTACTGTTTTTACTGCTCTAATTTTGGTCATAATATTGTAAATTGTCAAATTAAGTTTAGAGACATTCAACTGAGGAGATCAAGAAATAAACAATATTTGCAACATATAACTAAAAAACCAATGAGTAGACAAAGTTGCACCAATCACTTTGACCTATTGAACAATGATCTCGAATGCTATAACTGTCATAACTTCGGCCACAAAGCTACAAACTACCATCTAAATAATTACAAAACAGATACAAATATAAAATACTTAGCTAAAAATGCCAGCACATGGAAAAAGAAAGATAGTGAAAAATGTGGTCTAGTACTTTCAACTCAAAAACAAAAGGACCCCTGGTATATAAACAATGGATGTTTCAAACACATGAATGGAGACAAGGATAAGTTTATGTCTATAAGCAAAGGCAAAATAGGAAATGTGACCTTTGGAAATGATGAACCAAGTAAAATCAAGGGTAAAGGGATGGTGAGTTTAAGTAATGGAAAAGGAAAAGCCCAGGATGTCCTTCTTGTAGATGGGTTGAAACATAATTTGCTCAGTGTAAGTCAAATGTGTGACAGAGGATGTGAAGTGGTGTTCACTTCCAAAGATTGTAAGATAAAGTCTGTAAACTAAGGACAAGTGGTGGCTAAAGGCATACGGACAAATAATAATGTATATGTGTTGAAAGAACACAGAGAAGAGTGTCATATAAGAAAACATGATGAGATATGGTTATGGCATAGGAGACTTGGACATCTAAACTTTGACCACTTAATCAAGCTCAAAAATCTTGAGGAAGTAAAATATCTTCCAAGAATATCAAAGCCACGATATTCTGTGTGTAAACCATGCCAAGTAGGAAAGCTAACCAGGACACAGTTTAAATCCAAGAACTCTACTTCAACACAGAAACCACTCCGATTAGTTCATATGGATTTATGTGGACCATCAAGACATGAAGGAACAAGGAAGGAAAACTACTTCATGTTGATCATTGATGATTACTCTAGACTCACTTGGGTTGTTTTTCTCAAAGAAAAAGTTGAAGCATTTGAGAAATTTAAAATATTCAAGGATTTAACTAAGAATCAAACAAACAACAGATTAAAGGTTGTAAGATTAGATAGAGGAGGAGAATTTATGTTAAGTGATTTCAAAGAATTCTATGATAAACATGGGATCAAAAGAGAATACACAATCCCAGGAACTCCACTGCAAAATGGAGTAATTGAGAGGCAAAACAAAACAGTTCAGCAAATGGCTAGGTCAATGATGAATGAGAAGAACATTGGTCAAACCTATTAGGTAGAAGAAATACACACAACAATCCATATTCTTAACAAAACTCACCTCAGACCACACCGTGACAAGACACCTTATGAATTATGGCATGGAAGACCTACTACAATCAGACACTTCAAAGTCTTTGGGATTAAGTGCTACATAAAGAATAATAATGAAAACCTTGGCAAGTATGATGATAGGGATGATGAAGGCATCTTCTTAGGGTATGCTACAAACAATAAAGGATATAGACGCTATAATAAGAGGCTGCATAAATTGGTTGATTAAATTGACATAAAAATTGATGAAGGAGTTCCAGTAAGAGAGGTGAGAAATATTGAATCAACAACAGAGGATATAGTTGAAGTTGAAGATGAATAGGTCCAAGAATCATAAAAAGAAGACTCTAAGTCAGATGAAGATACAAACACTCAGGCAGACTCAAATCAGTAGACAACATCAAATCCTTCCTCCATAATTACTCAAAAGAATCATCCTACAAGTCAGATAATTGGTGAGAAATACAAAGGTGTACAAACTAGGAGAAGGATAATAAAATACATCGAGCAATCACATATATCCCTCATAAGAACTGCAATGAAGCTAGTGAAGATGTAAATTGGTTACAATCAATGAACGAGGAATTGGATCAGATTGAGAAGAACAATACTTGGGAGCTTGTTCCTAGACTAGTAGATAAGAATGTAATTGGATCCAAATGGGTGTTTAAGAATAAAATGAATGAAGAAGGACAAATTGTCAGGAATAAAGCCAGATTGGTCAATAAAGGGTATGGTCAAATAGAAGGATTGGATTTTGATGAAACATTTTCACCTGTAGCAAGATTAGAATCTATTAGAATGTTTCTTGCCCATGCTTGTCATAAGAATTTTATAGTCTATCAAATGGATGTGAAGTCTTATTTTCTAAATGGACATATAAAATAAGAATTCTATATGGAACAACCAGAAGGTTTCCAGCTGTCAAATAACCCTAACTTTGTTTGCAAGATGAAGAAAGCCTTGTATGGGTTTAAAGAAGATCCTCTTGCCTGGTACTACAGACTGGATAAGTATCCTCAAGAAAAAGGGTTCAAGAGAGGAACAATTGACATCAATCTATATATCAAAATAGAGGGTAATGATTTGGTCATTGTGTTGGTCTATGTAGATGACATCATCTTCAAAAGTAATAATGCTTCACTGGTAAAATGGTTTGCTTCTTCCATGCAGTCTAAATTTGAAATGTCTATGATAGGGGAACTATCATTTTTTCTTGGTCTACAAATTACTCAGAGGTCTAAAGGACTATTTAGTTCTTAGGAGAAATATCTAAGAGAAATATTGAAAAGGTTTCAAATGGAATATTATACACCTATGAGCACACCTATGGTCACTGGATGCAAGCTAAGAAAGGATGATGACTCACCTAATGTTGATCAGAGTTCATATAGGTCTATGATAGGCAACCGATTGTACATCACATCATCTCGTCCAGATATAATGCATCTTGTTGGAATGGTAGGAAGGTATCAGTATACACCTAAACATAGGCATTTGATATCCGTCAAAATAATATTAAAATATTTGAAAGGAACAATGAACTATGGCCTATGGTATCCTAGGAATCATAATTTTCAATTATCAGTCTATTTAAATGTTGATTGGGATAACTACATGGATGAAAGGAAAAGCATGAGTGGAGGTGCATTCTTCTTAGGAGATTCTCTTGTAGCATGGTTGAGAAAGAAGCAAGGTTCCATTTCCTTATCGACTACATAAGCTGATTACATTGTAGCTACCACTTGTTGTACCCAAGTATTATGGATGATTCAAACACTTGCAGACTTGGAGGTAAATTATACTGCACCGATCCCAATTCATTGTGATAATACTAGTGCAATCAGTGTGTTAAAGAATCCTTTATTTCACTCCAAGACCAAGAATATACTCATAAAGTATCACTTATTGAGGGAACAGGTGACCAACACTATTGTTTCTTTTCATTATATTCCATCCAAAAATCAGATTGTTGACATCTTCACTAAACCACTTACAAAAGATCAGTTTGATTATCTACGCCAGAAGTTGGGTGTGACCCCATTATCAACCTAAGAGAGTCCATCCTGTTAGGGGGAGTATGTGTTGGTTGAATATATGATACCTCTGCAAAGTACTGCAACAACTTAGGGGGAGCATGTTTTCTTTGAAATTGATGTCAAATGGGGAGAAAAGGAGTGGTTTGGATGCTACAGTTGGAGGTCCAAGCAACAACCTTTTAGGGTTGCCATCAATGCCAAAGGGGGAGATTGTTGGCATGTTTTACATGAAAGCGTGTGCTTGTCATTGATGGAAAGAACAACCACGTCGATGTTTTACAAGAAAATCATAAGCTTGGAAGTAGAAGCAAACAATATGCAGAAATAAGAAATATTAGAAGAGATAGCAGTTTCCAGAATTGTAGACGAGGTCCAAGAGACAGACTCGAAGGAGGAGAAAAGTTCAAGACCCGTGAACACTTAAAAAACATTTTAATTTAGAAGGATCAAAAGCTCGAGAGGAAGAGCGATAGTGGCATTGGATCATCGATCCAAAAGACTAGCAACTGTTAGATCCATTGTATTTGTGAGGAGGTTACCCTTCATGGAATCTCACTTCAGAAGAATTGGCAAATTGAAAGTTGAATTACCCAAAGACCGAAATCTGAAATGAATGTGGACCATCGGATCTGGATAAAATGTGATGACCATCAGATTGAATTAGTGGAAGGACAGGATAAGCAAGGGAAGATTTATGAGATCATGATCACCCGAATATCCGTCAACCGTCGGATCGAATTACTTGAAGGGTAAGTTAAACGAGGCTAAAGAGTTGATAATTTGATTATCCGAATACCCATCAGCCATCGGATCAAACACAAATTTGCGTTAGCCGTTGGATCATTCTAAGTGGAAGGAAATGATAAGCTAGAAGAGATGCATCACACACAGATCAGACTGTTTATCTAAGATCCTGATTAGACGAACGCCATTTGTTTTGGGTATAAATATGTGATGACGTTACTCTCTGGAAAAATCTCACTTCAAGAATTCAGTTTGATATTTGAAATTCCCGACGTCCGGAGACATGGAGAGCCGAAATGAATCCTCGACCGTCAGATCATCTAAAGAAGATAACAATCATCTAATCATTCTAAAGTTGAAGGATAGGATAAGTTGGGTAAAGTGCATGCTAATCTCAGCGGTCGAGAATCGGGGACTCAGATCTACGGTCGACAGGGTATATCAGACACCCCCTCGAGCTTTCTTCCTTTAACCATGGGGGGGGTCCGAGTTGGTGGTATTTTCCTTGTGGGACCCTCATACGTGTCACCTTTCTATTAAATAAGACCCCCCTCTCTCATTACCACTTACCGCTTGAACCCCCCTCTGAGTAAACTGTCAAATCACTCATACATACCACCTCCGCGCTCCGACGTCACACTCCACTACCCGCTACACATAACACTCCACTACCGCACTCTGCCTCCACTCTCCACTGCACTGCCTACACATCTCACCCATGTTAGAAAACCACCTCGGTAAGGACACGGGTCACCTAATCTGAAAGATCACTTCAGGTGTATTCTCTACCATTGATCATAGTACAGTGGAAGGATAGTGTAATTTTGAAAAGATGAAATCCTGAAGTTTTGAAGGGCGAAGTTCTGACAACTGTCCATATCAATGTTTGATTAAGTCCTAGCCGTCGAATTGAACAATGAACGGATGAGCATAAAGATCAAATCTGACCATTGATTTGTTTCTGTGAAATAAACCATCCAATCTAATCCGTCCACTCAGGAGCACCATCAAGATCGTAAGATCAATGGTCCCATCGCATTGAGGGGCCAGAACATGTTCATGTCTTAATTTTTCATGAGAAGGTCGCAATTTAAACCATGTTTTTGGAGAAAGGGTACATGGCAGTTGGAGGTAAATTGCGGGGCGAAAAGCAGTTTGATATACACCACCTTTGGACGTGCCCGCAATCGCATGGTCACATGAGATTATCACCCAAGGTCATTTCAAGGGATGAGCTAGCATGTTGCTAAGCTCCACTTCGGAGTTCGGGAGATCAGGAAGAACCTTTTGAATAGGATTTTGGTCACTGCCGATGGTCACATAAAAGGAAGGGGATTAGAAAGAAAATCTAGCGCCTTCTATGAATTTTTTCTTAGGAAGGGAAAAGGTGGGATGAGCGCGCATAGGTTCTCTATGTAACTGTCGGAACATACTAATTGTAACTTCCAGAAATGGAGTGATTCCATATTCCAGAGAATTCAAAGAGATTCAGGGTGATCACCAGAGGAGTTGAAGAGTCTCGAGGTAACTACCAGCAGGATGAAGACTCATCATAGAGACAATTGACATATGGAAAAGCGTCGAAGACTGTAACTGTCGGAGAAGGCAAATAATCTCAGGATAACGTCCACTGATGAAGAACAGACTCAACTTGATCACCAAAGAGAATGAAGAGTTAGGTGTATGATCTAGCAGAGGACTTGGCATGATAAATGTACGCATAACAGAGAAGAGATGGGGGATGTTGGTTGTGGAGCCTGATTATCTTCCTGATTCAGAGGTCTTTTCTTTCAGCCGTGTTTATACCCCATGAAGTATTTACACCCCATA
>SNQJ01S0125254.1:14875-26489 GCA_010110895.2 Picea sitchensis | reverse complement strand
ATATAACAGACGCTTCCCGGATGCTTCTCTTTTGAGGATTTTTGGAAAATGACGCTTCCGACGCTCCTGCTTCCTAAAACACTCCCGCTTCTGGCAACACTGGTTATAATCACCCAGTGGGAGAAGTCGGCCCTGCCAGTGAAGAGACACTTCACACATGCCAGTCTAATATAAATAAGGAGGCTAGCGCCTCACTTAGACACACAACTCACTTGCTCATTGAGAGACGAGTTTCGGATCTACTGCTGGAGAAGAAGGAGAGAGAGAGTGGCACATATCTGGGAGAGGACTTTCTGTATTAATTTAAGAGATCTCTTGGCATTGTATTGGCTATCTATATTAAGGAAGTTTTGCTGGGTTTTCTTCCCCTAGAGGGTTTCCCAGGGTAAATGCTATGTCTCTTGTGATTGTGTATTTCTCAATGATCTTGGATTATGCTATTGTTATCTAATGAAATGCAAACAACTATAATAATGGCTTAAACATTAACAGAAATACAGTAGAATTAAAGCTCGTACCTTATTTGCATCATCGTTCCTTGTGATAGCTTCTATCTCATCAAAACTGGCAATTCTATGATCTCTAATATAAACCCTAGAACATTACTCAAGAAGAAAGAAGATCTCATACACAAATAGCAATAGGTTCTTCACTTTATTTCCAACCATGAAAAATGAGAGAGGCACCCTTCTTAAATACGCGAGGAGCCCTCTTAATACCATACAATGAAAACTATGAGCTATAATGAAACAACGAGCTCATACCATTTGCTAGGATGAAACCATGAGCCTAAAACCATGTTCCCAAGTCAAAACCATGCGAAATTTCCTAAGTTGTTACAAGAAATTCCTCAAAGGTAGGGCGCCCTCCTCAAAGTGAGCAAATGACAATTAATTTCACATGTGTGGGTCAAAAGGAGGCCCTAGAACAAGGGTGCCTCCTAACTATCCCCAAAAATCTTGCAACAACTCATTCACACCTGTGAGAACAAGTAAAAGATGAGGTGCGCCCCTTCTAGAAGCTTCTAGAGGCTTCACACGTGTGGATAAACAAGGAATAATGTAGAGCTCCCTTCTAGAAGGATCTAGAAACCACACGTTTGAGGAGAGAGAAAGTGCGTCCTTCTAGGACTATCACATGTGTCAAGTAATGTCTTCATGTGCTCATGCGTGGTCCATATGTTGACAAGTGTACAAAGTGATTGTGTGGACACCTCTATGATGATGTGGCATCCTTGTCATTGTCCACTGTACCGTGACAAATCCCAATGTAGTGACACAGATCCCAAGAAAAATGACATGGATCCCAATGTAGGTAGATATGGTTAAATACAGATACATGGACCCCAATATACATACATGGATCTTGAGGCAATGATATGCATCTCGAGGCATAATGCATGGATTCCAATGTAGGGTGCCCACCTATAATGATGCATCAAGCTTCAAAACAAGTCATTAGGCAATGCATGTTAAGTAATCTCTACTAACAACATCTTAGATTAGGTTAATTTTATAAATTGCCTAAGTTTACCATGGTGGGATAACTTTACCCCTATTACATGTGTCAATTCCTAGGGCATCAAGTATTTCCTAGGTAATCTTGGTCAGAGATAGGTAAAATAATGAATAATTAATGGAAAAAGGAAGGTAACCTTATGTTTTGACCACCAAAGTCATTTTTAATGATGTATAAGGTCTTTTGTTGGTCCAACTCACCCTTTTTGAGCTAGGAATCTTCATTTTTTGTACTTGTAAGCCTTTGAGAGGGAGCTTTGCTTAGAGTTACCACCTTGGCATCTTTTTATCACCCTTTGTTACATTTTCTTTGATTTTCTTAGTCCTTTTTCTTTAGATATGCATTTTTAGCATAAGACTTTGGTAATGGGCCTTTTTAATGAGGTCGCATAGCTCTAGTCTTAGGATTTTTTCATTTTTAACATTATTGCTCTTCACCTCTAGAATTTTTGGCTTTATTTTATTTTGGCTCACATTGTTTTTTCATTTTCATTATTTAGACCTTGCCAGATGACATTTGATAAGTCAGACATAAGCGGGTATAGTATTTTTTTATGAACGGGATGGTTGTGAAAGGGAAAATATGGAAAGTGTTGGGCATGGTTAGGATGGACACTCTATTAAGCAAGATCACTAGTAGTACAATTTGGTCTAGGTCAAGACAATACTTATCTAAGGACAATTATGCCTCCCCATGGTATAACGAGACAAAATAATAAAATTATTAAGGTTAAGAAGTGTTATTAGATCATACCAATCTTTATTACTTTCATGACAAGGTTAGAAATCATCACAACACTTCTAAGATGGAAACCAACACATGAAATCATGGCACATCAACTAATACAAAGATGAAGCATGAAGTACCATCTGCGAGTGGACATATCATCTGAGGTGTAAGGCATAGGAGATGATATACCATGGTAGAGTCATATGAAAGATCCCATGTGGTCGTCATGTAAGGCTGGATCATATATGTATAATGGAAGAACTGGAAGATCAAGAGTGAATCCATATATGTGAGCAGGAGGGCTCATCCAAGCAGCATCAATGCACTCTTGAGAGAGTGGTTTGGAAGCAATTTCCCTTGAGGGGGTTGTTATCGCACAAATTGTAGGTTGGGCAAAGCCCGACCCAACCACCAATTGGCGACAACTTAGAGAACACCTACCCATTGTCACCTTAGGTAGGTGTTCCCGCCACTTTAAAGGTGAGGTAGTCACCTCAAGGGGGGAATCCCGGTGACCCTAGGAGGGATTGAAATGGAAAAGGAGATGTATAAATGGATGCCCTTAAAGGTCAAGTGTCTAGATGGAAAAGGGAGCTCGGAAATGAGTTTAGAGGGTTGCTTAAGGTTGCCAGTGATTTGAGTAACCTGCCAAGTGTGAATACATGCCCGAGACACAAAGAGAACCAAGCATGTGATATAACATGTTAGTTGGACAAGCAAGTTAATATTGCTGCCCCTAATTGCAGCAAAAGGCAATGATATATATCGGCATATAAAAGATAATAAAGGCTGCAAAACAAGTGCTAAAGGTGTGATTATATAAGCAAGACACAAACTAGTGAAAGCTAGCTTAGCTCAACAATGATAAAGCAATACTTTAGCACAAAGAAAGGCTGAAACAAGCTTACTGCAGTGATATTTATCAGCCTTATGACTGTAGCAAACAAAGCTTTATAGCAGAAAAATCTGCTAATGAAAGTCACTTCTAACCAACTCAAAGAGTGCGCTAGGGTTAGTAGTTTGTTAGGGAAAAGTTGTAGCCAATTCCTAGGGTTAGTTTAGGAGTTGTCTAGTGTTAAAGAGTTAATTTTCTGCAGCCCTAATGGCTGTAGATTAGTTTTGTAAAACAACAAGATTTAATGAGTGCAAGAGGACGCCTCAATGAGGCAAGAGAGCCTCGGGCTCAAGGAACAACTTCCAAGTGAGAGAACTTTAAAACTTGAAACTTTCACATTTACCAATGCAACGTTTTATTTCTCCAATGCAATGATTAGTGCCTTTTATTATGGGTTAATGGGGTCAAGGGAAAAGAGCTAAGGCTACTACCTGCTTGGGGGTATAAACCCTCTTATTCCCCAAGGCAACTAACCTAGCTAGGGTTTTAGAACTAAGTGGTGTATGCCCTTATACTTCCTTAGCAAAACCCTTGCAAACAATAAATTCTATGCTTGAAAATGTAATGGAGCTAAAGTCGGGGTGTATGCACTTATACTCTCTACCTAGCCTTAACAAAATCTACCTTGAGCTTGAATTACAAATGATAGCAACAAGTAAAAAGCTTACCAATCCAAATATAAACAAAATAGACCATAGCATGCCAAGATAACCACCACAATAACACAAAGATGACCTCCAAGAGCTAGTGCATCATCATCATCAACTCCACAACCAAAGATAAACCATATCATAGCACAAGATAGAAAACAGCCTCAAGGGTAGCCAAAATGTCAGTCTAATACTTCTCACAATGGGAGAGTTATCATTCAAAATGAGATCTAATGATCTCTAATTATACAAAATGTCTATCACATAGTTGGTCCACATTAGCAAGGGTAAAGCATAAGATAAGGGTTCCACAACCCTTATCTTACCCCTTGCAACAAAATAATATTAAACAATTCACCTAAAATTAACTTTTACACAAAAGAAACCCGAGAATAAGGTGACGTCACCCCTTTAGGGGATGTTTTCGCACTTTGAAGAAGTCTTTGGGGTAATAGATGCATGGCTAGGCTTCCAAAGGCCACTTGTCACTCATCCAAGTCCTCTCTTGATGGTATTCAAACCTAATTCCATCAAAACGTGCCACATGTCATCTAACAACACCTTCACCACCAAACCCTAGCCCTCTAGGTGACGCCAAGCTTCCAAAAGTTACGTTTTTCCTCTCCTAGGCAAAACGTTTGGCATGTGAGGGCTAGGTCATGTCAGCCATGATGTCTTCTAGGCCTCTCCAAAGGCAAGTCTCATGATGTCTTGTATAATTATCTCTAATTATACAAAATGTCTATCACATAGTTTGTCCACATTAGCAAGGGTAAAGCATAAGATAAGGGTTCCACAACCCTTATCTTACCGCTTGCAACAAAATAATATTAAACAATTCACCTAAAATTCACTTTTACACAAAAGAAACCCTAGAATAAGGTGACGTCACCCCTTTAGGGGATGTTTTGGCACTTTGAAGAAGTCTTTGGGGTAATAGATGCATGGCTAGGCTTCCAAAGGTCACTTGTCACTCATCCAAGTCCTCTCTTGATGGTATTCAAGCCTAATTCCTTCAAAACGTGCCACATGTCATCTAACAATACCTTCACCACCAAACCCTAGCCCTCTAGGTGACACCAAGCTTCCAAAAGTTACGTTTTTCCTCTCCTAGGCAAAACGTTTGGTATGTGAGGGCTAGGTCATGTCAGTCATGATGTCTTCTAGGCCTCTCCAAAGGCAAGTCATCATGATGTCTTGTATAATGATCTCTAATTATACAAAATGTATATCACATAGTTTGTCCACATTAGCAAGGGTAAAGCATAAGATAAGGGTTCCACAACCCTTATCTTACCCCTTGCAACAAAATAATATTAAACAATTCACCTAAAATTCACTTTTACACAAAAGAAACCCAAGAATAAGGTGACGTCACCCCTCTAGGGGATGTTTTGGCACTTTGAAGAAGTCTTTGGGGTAATAGATGCATGGTTAGGCTTCCAAAGGCCACTTGTCACTCATCCAAGTCCTCTCTTGATGGTATTCAAACCTAATTCCTTCAAAACGTGCCACATGTCATCTAACAACACCTTCACCACCAAACCCTAGCCCTCTAGGTGATGCCAAGCTTCCAAAAGTTACGTTTTTCCTCTCCTAGGCAAAACGTTTGGCATGTGAGGGCTAGGTCATGTCAGCCATGATGTCTTCTAGGCCTCTCCAAAGGCAAGTCATCGTGATCCAACATGTGGGCCCTTGGCATCCAACCTGTGGGCTTCAAGCCCCATGGAAGACCAAGCTAGGCTTGTTCTTCTAAAACTATCCACCAACTAGGTCCTGCAAAGACAAATAAGCATGCCATCCAAGGATCTGAAGTCAAAATATCATGGTGAGTAAATCAAATCAATAAATTAGCCACCTAAGCATGTGCATCAAAGATTACCCGGTCAAACAAGTAAGTGGTCAAAGACATTATGCAACTTGCCAAGCTTGGATATGGGAGGGTYGATGAGGTGTCCTATTGGGTATATCTTTCCCTAGGTCAAGGAGTGTTTCCCAAGTGATCCCTCTCTAAGCCATGTGAAGTAGATGAAGTGGTTATGGATCAAGACTCATTGGGCATGGGGTTCATGACATACAAGGGGTTGTAGTGTCTCATTCATGGGTGCCTTTGTAGAGGGTGCGTGGCACCTTCGTTTGCAATGCAATTTTTCCAACCCCATCCTCTTGCCATTCTTTGTTTCTTTCATGTTTTAAGGAACGAGTTGAAGGCCATTGTCCTGGCATGGTGTCCAGATAATGACAGTGTCACTCACAAATACCTTGCGGAAATGAGAAGGCTGGCTCGTGATGAAATCCCCTTTCTCTCAGTTGTGTAACTGAGAGCCACTACCCTGGCTTGGTGACTAGATGATGGTAATGAAATACCGCTAGATACCCATGATCATGATAGGCCGCCTCATGATGAGACCTCCTATCCTCCTACTAAACCCTTAAGCGTTCATTATCATTTATTCTTGTAGGTCCCCCTTTTCTTATAGAGAAGCATTTCATTGCTTTCTTGGGGATCCCTAGGCAAAGCATCTGGAAGATCTATATATAGTCTTTTATCTTTTTAGCCAAGAACAATCTCTCTGGGCCTTCAACCCCTTCTTCCCATGGAATGAGGGACAACCCCTTCTTGGGTCAATACACCTTAAATCCCAAGAGACAAGGAAATGGGGGTTTTAGGTGATGGAAAGTGGTAAGTATGGTTGGGAACGGTATGATGGCTCTTCAAGGGAGTTCCTAGTAGCAAAGCCATTCCTAAGGAAGACCACTTACTAGGGCATAATGTCAACCGCCAAGGTGAAACATGGAAAAAAAACATAATGTCCAAGCATATGTTATGAAGTTTAAAATAGGCTAAGATACAACATACTCAAAATGCCTCAAATATTGAAATGACACTCACCATAATACCTGACCTGTACACTTGGCTCATTGATGGTGGTGCTTCCAAGCACATGACAGGTCAAAGAGACATTCTCTCTTGCCTTTCAGAAAATAAGTTTTTTCAGAAAGTTACACTTGGAGATGATTATCAATACCTTATCAAGGGAGTAGGAGAATTAAACTACAAGCTGAATTCAGGGACTCCAATGAAGATGAAGGATGTACTCTATGTACCAGGTTTGACAAAGAACCTACTCTCCATATCAACTTTAGAAAAGAAAGGCTTCAGAGTTGCCTTTATAGATGGAGAAGTTCTTATGTAGGCTAAAGGAAAATACATGAAAGAAGCAATCGTTATTGGAAAAGAAGAAGGTGGCTTGTATAAGCTAAAGGGTCACTAGGAAGCAACAATGACCCAGGCCATTGAGAATCCATGTGAACTTTGGCATAGAAGATTAGCCTACATCAACTACAAGGCATTAATGTATGTAAGCAAGGCAGTCACATGTCTACCTGAACTCAAGGTTGACCATGAAGTGTGTGCAATGGATGTGCAGAAGGGAAGAACATCAAGAACCCTTTTCCAAAAAGAGACAGTAAAGCAGAAGGAGTCTTAGAACTCATTCACTCAGATGTGTGTGTCCCAATGCCATCGTCCTCCATTAGTGGGTATGTATACTATGTATCTTTTATTGATGATTATTCTCGTAAAACTTGGGTTTACTTTTTGAAATCAAAAGATGAAGTGTTTAGTAAATTCAAGGAATTCAAAGCCTTGATAGAGAATCTTTCTGAAAGAAAGATCAAGATACTCAGGTCAAATAATGGAGGAGAATACACCTCAAAAGAATTTGTAAACTTTTGCAAAGATGTCGGGATCAAGAGGGAGCTCACCACTCCCTACAATCCTCAACAAAATGTTGTAGCAGAAAGAAAGAACAGAACTATAATGGAAGCAGTGAAGACCATGATACATGATCAAGATCTTCCAATGTACTTATGGGCAGAAGAAGCAAAAACAACAATATATGTACAAAACCGATTGTCCCATAGTGCACTTGGGTTCAAGACCCCTGAAGAGATGTTCTCCGGAAAGAAGCCAGAAGTAAGCCATCTCAAAATATTTGGCTGCCCAGTATTTGTACATATTCCAAAAGAGAAGAGAAACAGGCTGGACCCTTCAGGAAAGAAGGGAATATTTGTTGGATACTGTGAGGTCTCCAAGGCCTTCAGAGTTTATATACCAGGTCACCACCATATTGAGATCAACAGGGATGTGACCTTTGATGAAGATGCAACACTCAAGAAATCAAGAAGTGCCAGCTTGAAGAAGTATATGAAGAGGAACCTGTAGCTCCCAGAGTTGCAGAACCAGTGAGGGAAGTCATAGCTTCCCCTGATGAAGAAATTCTATAAGATCATGACATAATAGAATTTCAAGAACCTCCCCAGATGACGATCTCCCACAAGAGAAAGCCAGCTTGGGCAAGGGAACTTATTCAAGATGGAGAGAAGTATGGTGTCCCCGAAGGAACCATGAGACAAGTGAAGAGACCTAAGCCATTCTCTAGTTATATGGCTTTGATGTGTGATCTCTTAGAGAAGGAGCCTACTTGCTTTGAAGAAGCCATTCAGAAGAAAGAATGGGCAGATGCCATGACAGAAGAATACCAATCCATCATAAA
Organism: Picea sitchensis; assembly: GCA_010110895.2. Classification (NCBI taxonomy): domain Eukaryota; kingdom Viridiplantae; phylum Streptophyta; class Pinopsida; order Pinales; family Pinaceae; genus Picea; species Picea sitchensis. The sequence goes on along the minus strand of SNQJ01S0125254.1, from coordinate 18,138 downwards.
GAATGATGTATGGGAAATAGTTCCCCGACTGAAGAGCAAGGATGTGGTATCTTCCAAATGGCTTTTCAAAATAAAACATGCTGCTGATGGAAGTATTGAGAAGTATAAAGCAAGGTTTGTCGCTCGTGGCTTTTCTCAAAAGGAAGACATTGACTATGAAGAGACATTTTCTCATGTAGCCAGATACACTTCGATCAGAACCATCATAGCCCTTGCAGCTAAGATGAAGTGGAAGTTACACCAGATGGACGTAAAGACAACCTTCCTAAATGGTGTCATTGAAGAAAAAGTGTATATAGAACAACCTCAAGGATTTGAAGTTGAGGACAGGAAGACTCATGTCTGCAAGTTGAAGAAGGCTCTGTACGGATTGAAGCAAGCTTCGAGAGCTTGGTATGGAAGAATAGACAGTTTTCTGACGAGCTTGGGCTTTACCAAGAGTAAAGTTGATTCTAACCTCTACTTCAAGGTTATGAATGATGAGTCGGTTATATTGCTACTATATGTAGATGACTTATTCTTGACTGGAGAAGAAAAGCTCATCACTGAATGTAAGAAGAAGCTCGCTGCAGAATTTGAGTTGAAAGACCTTGGCCTCATGCATTATTTCTTAGGTCTTGAGGTATGGCAGAGTCCAGAGAGGATCTTCCTTAACCAAGGGAAGTATGCAGTTGAAATCTTGAAGAGATTTGATATGTTGGAGTGCAAGTCCATGAATACACACATGGAAACAAAGTTGAAGCTCCTGGTCGACACTTCGTTAGAATTGATTGATGCTACCCTGTATAGACAGATCATTGGATCGCTGATGTATCTGACGAACACCAGATTGGATATCTGTTTGCTGTGAACACTTTGAGTCAGTTTCTGGTAGAACCCAGACATGTTCACCTAGTTGCTGCAAAACATGTGATGAGGTACCTTAACGATACATTTGATTGTGGTCTCAGTTATGATGGAGATCATGACTTCAGACTGAGTGGGTACACTGATTCAGATTGGGCTGGAAGTGTCTCTGACAGGAAGAGAACTTCAGGATGTTGTTTCAGTACGGGGTCAACCATGATCTCATGACAGAGTAGGAAGCAATCAAGCATTGCTCTCAGCACAACGGAAGCAGAATACATTTCTGCATGTTCTGTTAGCTGTGAAGCCATATGGCTTCGGAAGTTGTTGACAGGTCTATTCGACCTAGAGATAGAAGCAACCTTGATCCTATGTGATAACCATAACTATATAAAGATGATCGAGAACTCCGTGTTCCATGACAAGTCAAAACACATAGAGATTCGATATCATTACATCCGTGACATGGTGCAGAGAGGAGCCATAAAGCTCCAATATGTTTGCACGGATGAACAAGTTGCTGATGTGTTAACCAAGCTTCTATCTCATGTAAAGTTTGAGCACTTTCGAGATAAGCTTGGTGTAGTTCGTAAGGACCTCCCTCGAAAGGGGGAGTAGTGTTGTGATGACAACCTTGGGCTGATGATGTGCCACCTTAATTGCTGTGATGATGTGCTAGCTTAATTGTTGTGATGATGTGCGAACTTTATTGCTGTGATGATGTGCCAGCCTAGTGCAATGATGCCAGCTTCATGCTGATGATGTGCCAACCTCGTGCTATGATGATGTACCAGCCTCGTGATGTGATGATGTATCGGCCTTGTGCTGTGATGATGTGCCAGCCTTGTGCTATGATGATGTGCCTGCATCATGCTGTGATGATGTGACCAACCTCGTGCTGTAATGATGATGTATTAGTTTTATACTAATCCATGTTGATGCAGATGATGATGCCATTCCAGCTCTCTGTTGTGAATGATGATATTGATGATGAGAAAAACTTCCGATGATATATAGATACGCCAGTCAGTGTTCCAAGATGTTGTTGATGATGTTTGCCTCTCTCTTGCTTGATGCTGTTGTTGAATACCCTTCTTGTTAAGGGGGAGTGTTGAAATATTGTAACTGCAAAGAGTATTCTAATTATTATTGATGTATTATTCATTAGATCAATCCCCTTTTGTGGATTGATCTTGTCGGGTATTGTAAATGACCAAATCCCCTTTTGCGGATTAGTCAATCCCTAATTGTAATAAGCTAAATGAGAAGTCGCCCCCCATAATATATTAAAGTGGTTATAACCACCTAGAATGAGAAGTCGGCCCTGCCAGTGAAAAGACACCTTAGTTCAGCACCTGCCGGGTTGTATAAATAAGAGAGGCCAGCGCCTCATTTGTTCATTCACTCACTTGTTCATCAGAGCGCAAGTTTGGAGCTCCAGTTGGAGAAGAGGGAAGAGAGAGAGAGAGAGGCGCATACTTGGGAGAGGACTTTCTGTATTGTTTGGTTTATTCTCTTGGCATTGTATTGACTATCTATATTAAGGAAGTTTTTGCTGGGTTTTCTCCCCCATGAGGGTTTCCCAGGATAAATGATGTGTCTCTTGTGATTGTGTATTTCTTAGTGGTCCTATCTATGCTACGGTTATCTAGTGAATTGAAAAGAAACCTAATAATAGCTTAAACCTTAACAAATCTATCATCTATAGACCATGATATATAAAGTAATGAAAAAGGAGAAACATCAAACAACTATCCCATCCTCCTTCCACCACCACGATTGTTGCGTGGGACTCCTCGTGGTGGTAGTGGAGTCTCCTGAGAAGGACGAAACTGTGCAGAAGTAGATGTCGGAGAATGGAGGGGGAATAACTCCTTTATTCTCCTCATTTCTTTGCTCTAAACCCTAATCCTAGGGTAGGACCCACCTTTTTCCTAAATTATAAAAACAATTTATAAAAAAATGTCTCTTTTTTGCTTGTGCATCAAAGCATCCAAGTCCTTCAGCGAAGCATGCCCATAGCATGCCTATAGCACCTTCAGAGCGCTCCCAAAATTCTGAAGCGATTTCAGAAGTGTGGCGCTTCCAAATTCGCAGGGAGCGACCTTTAGAAGGCCAGGGTGCGCTTTGAGGCAATCTTCCTAGGCACTCACACTCGAAGCGGGCTTCTGCGCTCCGGGATGATTTGTTACAGATTTCTATTTTTAGCAGGTTGAGCACGAGGGCTCTCATGTCAGTTCTGATTGCGGATTTGTAATCCTCCTGAAAAATTGAATCTGATGAGTATAATATCATTGACATGCAAGTAGTTTCTATTTTTAGCAGTGTCTATTTTAATACATTGGACACATGGCTGTGGTCTCCTAGTCATCCCAGAGAATTCTGGAAAGTTTGGATGAGTTTCGATGAGTTTTAAA
>SNQJ01S0125254.1:0-14589 GCA_010110895.2 Picea sitchensis | reverse complement strand
GGACCTCTTTTGGGATGACTTGTTATAGATTTCTATTTTTAGCAGGGTGAGCACCAGGGCTTGCATGTCAATTCTGATTGCGGATTTGGAATCCTCTCGGAAAATTGAATCTGATGAGTATAATATCATTAACATGCGAGCACTTTCTATTTTTAACAGTGTCTATTTTTAGACATTGGACACATGGTGGTGGTCTCCTAGTCATCCCAGACAATTCTGGAAAGTTTGGATGAGTTTCAACGAGTTTTGAATTTTTTGGACTGGACCACTGTTTTTGGAAACTTCTATTTTTAGCAGTGGTCGTCATCTCCTAAAGTGACAAGTGGTAGGCTCAAATTGTTGCAGTATAATGTGGCATCTACATGGCATCAAGAAGAGAGGGCGCATAGGATGAGGTGGCACTTTCTTGGAGAAAATTTAGCTAGTCAAGGATAACTTTTCTCACTAACTTTACCTCATTTGCCATATTTTCACTTTCCATGCATCAATTTCTCAAAATTCACCCTAATTTTCTTTTAAACACTAATTCCCTAAAAAATAGGGAAATCCCTAAAAAATAGGGTGAATTCCTCTTCCTTGGCTAGCACATGCATAATTGGCGTGTGTTGACGTGTTTTAGTTAACTAAACATTCAACTCACTCTTACCTTCACTTAACTTATCCTTTCCCTCACTTAACTCACTTTATCCCTCTCTTCACTGACCATTATCTCAATTTCCTTGCATTAACTCTCTTTTATGACCACACACGTGCCACTCCTTTACTTAACTATCCCTCACACTCTCACATGTGTGATCCTTTAATTCACCATGTGCATACACTCTCATTCATAACTCATCCATGCGCATTACTCACTCACGAGTCACACTTATTCCCTCATGCGCATTAATTCCTAAATTACTCATTCACCTGTCCTCATCTTCTCCTCTTGGGAAGTGCGTCGTACTCTCTATATAATGGAGAGCTTTATTCATTATTACAGTCGGATTTTTGTGGCAGAAACACATATTCTTTCTATATTTCTTTCCTCTCTCTTTTCTCTCTCATTCTATAGGTTATCTACTTTCTCTTGAGCAAGAGTGATTGTTGTACCGGTTGTGGATTTGTTGATTGTGGTGCAATCAACCCTTTGACAAGTCAATAATAAAGAGGTTTTGTGTTTGTGTTGAACCTTGCTTTTTGTTGGTGTTTGGTTTATTCTTGCAAAATTGATTAAGTAGTTCATTACTACTTTTCATTGTGATTTAGCTATCTTATCAGTAGTTTTTTCGTTCTATTTCTTTCTATTTCTTTTGTGCTAACCCTGCAGGATCCCTCCAAGCTAAAACTCTCTATTTTCCCCACATCTTGGGCAGAATTAACACGCTGACCAAGACATTACAACTGCTGTTTTTTTGTCTTATTTTGCAGAAAATTAGACTTTAGGACAACAGAAAATTGCCCTAGTGATCCCCTCCCGAGGCTGGCAAGCACTAGTCCAAACAAAGAGGGGTCTAGCTCGTGACAATTTGGGGCTTTACTCCTTTAATTAACCATTTTTTCATCGCTTCAATATCAGATTTATCAGCTCAATTGGAGGGTGAAAAATGTGCTAACAGACCCAGACACATGTTGAGGAGGAACATTAGAGCTTTGTCACCACATTGGCACACTTGTTGAGGAGGGTTCGACACAGGAGGACATGTGGCACATAGTGAGAGGAGTGCTTTGCATGAGGACACTTGGATAGCAAATCACCGTGGAAGAGGGAGTGTTGGACTAACAACATGTTGGTGAGTGCACCATATTGGCAGAGGGGCGTTGAGCCCCAAGGAGGATTATGCTTGGAGGGCGTTTCACATTGGGGGGTGGATTAAGGCTAGTTTGGCACGTGTACATCCTTGTATTATAGAGCGCTGCATGAGGGTTGCCTTGTTGGTTACTTGTATGGACTTATCTCCTTGTTTTATGTTACCTCCCTCACCTACAAAGAGTGCTTATAACAAAATAAAGATGCTTAACACATATACATATCCACAATGAGAGAAAGTGACTTAAAACATGAAGTTGCTTGGAAATTAAAAATGAAAAGTAAATTACTTGAAAGATAAAGTTACACAACTTGAAAGAGTGAGATTGCTTTGAAAATGAGTAGCTCAACTTGAAGTGCGATGTTGTGAATGTAGTTGGTTGATTTTAATAAGTTTTAAGTCTCTCTTGAAATAGGGGGATTAAAGTGTGATAGATACAAGCCTAGACTATGTGACTACCCCAAATTGTTATCCCCTCAACCAAAAGGAATTGCTGGGTGCTCAAGAAGAAGGGCAAACATGGCCCTTCCCTAGGTCCACAAGTCAAATCTGGAATGCTTGGGCACTCAAGCAAGGAGGACACATAGTGCCATGAAGCCGTCTCCGACTTACACACATTGTAGCCTCCCAAGTCACCCTTTTTGGTGGTAGAAGCAATACAAGTTTGGGTGCCTAATTAAACTAACCTCCTAATCCTTTGCCCTTTCTTGTCACCCAGGATCCACAAAATGGCAAGGGGAGAGAATACGGGGCAGAGATGGAGCACAAATATGATTACTTTTGCAATAATTTAGATAACTTGGAAAGTAAAAGCAACCCCACAACAATGGCACAAGTGGAGGACAAGCCTACCGTTTTGGCCAAGGTGGGTGTAAATAAGGAATTAGAATGACTTGAACAAATAAAGAGCAATCTCAACAATGGCACAAGTGGATGACTAGCCTACCGTTTTGGCCAAGGTGGGTATAATGAAAGAGACTTAAAAGACTTAGAAATAATGAGCAACACCACAACAATGGAAAAAGTGGAGGACAAGCCTACCGTTTTGGCCAAGGTGGGTGTAATGAAAGAGATGCAAGGAAAATAAATCCAACTCTAGCCTTCACGATTTTGCAAGGATGGCTTAGGCCAATCTCTTTGCAAGGGGTGGGCAATATTTCCTAAATTATTACAATATCGGATTTTTGTATTTACTTGAGAGAAGACAAGCCCAAGAGACTCTCTTGGGTTGCTTACAATGCTTTAGAAGAAGAAGATGAAAGAGGATTTGATATCCCAACTTAGGAAAGCCTTTTGAGTGCCTTGGGGGGCTCAAAACAAGTAGCACTTCCTCCTTCTTGTTGAAAATCTGCATAAAAATCAGCAAGGTGTATTTGTTAGAAACTGATACAATACCAAGAATCTTGTTAACTTGATTTAGCTCAATGAAACATAAATTTAAATAGAGAAATCTGAATATAAAACTGAGTTTTTAATGACAACTCTAGAGCAAATAAGTGCTTATGAAAGAAAATAAAATGGTGGATACAAGAGGAGAAAAACAATAGAAACTTTGGTTGATTGAATGATTGAGTTTTCCACTCTAAAAATTACTCCTCCAATCCTCTAGTGACTTGCAAACATGTATATCTCTTGCTACACAAGACACAAGGAGGTGAGATCATCTAAAAATCTTGCAAGATACTTTGCAAACTTGAAAAGAATTTACCACAAAACTAATAGTAATACTACTACCAATTGTTCCCAAGCAAAATACTTTGCTTGGGTCTCCAAGTTAAACTAACGAGTACAAGAAAATACAAGAAATAAAATGCACAATATCATCTCACAAGAACACCATGAAAAGCATCAAGAAGACTCCCAATGCACACAATAGATCCTCCAAAACTTCCTTTATTATCCACAAAATGTTGCTACAAATGCTTGTAGTAAGATTTATAATGAGAACATGAGAGAGAGAGGGGAAAGAATGGGAGAAATTTTTGCATAATAGACTTGCTCTAAGAATTATGATGAAATGAGGAGGAGAGGCTTTCTTTTATAGATGAGGAAGAGGAGATACCCCACTTGGATGAGCTCCAAGTGTCATCCATCCAAGGGGGGAGTGTCTCTTCAAGGGGGTGTACTTTTAGGGTTAGTGAGTGGGTGAGGCCATGAGGGGTGAGTGGGGAAGGGGGAACACACCTTTCCCACTAATCAAAAGTAAAGTTAGGGTCAAAGGGGGGTACCACCAAAGTTTTGGGGGCCCTCTTGCATTATTTTTAATTTTCCATGAGTTCATGAGCAAAGGGGGTGCTCCTCTTCTTAGGAAATGATCACTAGAGGTTGTTGGCTTAGCAAGGGGGGGTCTTCTAAGTGTAAAATCACTTTCCCAACTTAGGAAAAACATTAGGAATCATTTTCCCACTCTCTCATGATTTTAGTGACTTTTACAAAATTTGGCTATTTTAATTTAGCCAATTACATGCTGATTTTTGACCGACTTGGACTCCTCATGGACAATGGCCTAGAAAAACTTGTTCAAATGAGCTGAGACTTGGTTCAGGGGTTCATAAACCATTTGATTTGAGTACTCATACTGCTATACAAAATCCCCAAGGACCACTTTTTTACATTTTACATAAAAAATAATTAAAAATCCCCAGCTTGCGGGAATTTTAATTATTTAAAAAATCCTATCAAAACTTAACGGAATTCCGCAAGACTCTAGGAGATGTATACCATGGTCATTTACAACACTTCTAGACCTTAGTCACCCCTTGGGCTCGATCATTAGAACGCCTTTCACCACTTTGGAGAATTATTGTGAGTGAAAAACTCAAGGATAATTAAAATTCCAGTTAAGCAAGATTAATTACCTGAGGAGAAAAACACTCGATGAAAGGACTTCCCTAATGATAAATTCTTAGGTAACTAGACAAAAAATGACTCATGCTAGCATATTGCAATATTATCCCACGCAGGTGAGCGGACATTTCCAGTACATAAAAAGACGTATCGGGAGCAAAATTTGCCCTGTTGAACCAGAAGTCTTCAAACTGGTTGTACCACTAGGTACATATATTCATGGTATATGCCGTTGACCCCCTAGTCGAAATAGGTGGTCCACAGGAGGACATAGCTCTTGTATTCATTATCATCATTTTGTATTTTATTCTTTATATTGTCTTGGAGAAGTCTTGTAGGAAGCAAGACACTAGGGTTCATGTACATGTTCATGGAGAGACTACTCTTGCATGATGCTAGGGCTTGCTTTTATGATGGTAGGGTTTATACTATGCATGTAAAACCATAGTTACGAAGTTTGAATTTGGATTCAGTACAATACGAAACAAATTCGAGCGAAAGAAATTTTAATTTGAAATTTTTTTGCTAAAATACGTCAATATAGTTCATCAAAAGTATCAAATCGCCATGAATCTGTTAGTATTTGCTATGATATTGGCTTCAATAGCAGCAGAAACAACAAACCTTTGGCTCTCTTCATGTTTGGGCACTCTCTTCCTATGCAGGGGGGGTCAATGAAAGGACAAGCAAAGTGATCTGCTCTACTCTTGTGGAGGCGATCGTGACAATTCTATAAAGTTTTCGTTTGGCACGAAAGATAGAGGCACAATGTCAACCACCAAGGTGAAACAGGGAAAATGCATAATGTCCAAGCATATGTCATGAAATATAAAGTAGTCTAAGATACAACATACTCAAATGCCTCAAATATTGAAATGACACTCACCATAATACTTGACTTGTACCTCATGGAGCAAGGCCCAGTGCCTTCTGGAAGCCAGTGAGTGTGGTGGATGCCATTCTGAAAATCCTGACCTCTGTGGTGGTGAGAAGGGTCTCCATCTGTGTAAGTGGACACTGTTGGTCATGTAGTCTCTCAACACTCTATATCTACACAACCTAAGGGCCTCGAGACATGATCTCCTTAGTTATCCCACAAAATGGGGATAACATCTGGCTCCTTCTTGGGGACATGTGCTCGCCGTAGAGTGCATGAGAGCCACAACATCTCCTGGTAGACCCGTGCCTGTGAAAACTCAGACAAAAGCATCAAAGCATCTAGGGTGGTGCTATCACTCTTCATCCATATATATATAAATCCAAAAGTAAAAGCTAATCTAGAAAATAATTTTTTGGCATTTTTCCAAAAATTTCTAAACTAAGCATGAAATCAATATGCAGGTAGAGAAAAATGAAATATGAAATGCATGTAAACTAATATGTGCAATCAAGATGTAAATGCAGGAAATCAATATGACCTACCTACTTACCTGGGGCCTTGGGGCCCGGAGGATCAGGTGGTGGGGATGTCAGGTGAAGTCATACAACCAGTTGATCATCCCATCAAAGTATCCCCCCTTGTGCTTGATTATGTAAAACAACAAAGATAAGTCAAGCATGTAATGATCATGAGCATAAATAGATACATAATCAATCATGAAATGAAACTCATAGATATGGGTGGGAGGGAGGAAATCCTGTTGGAAAAGAATATTCGCCACTCTGATCATGCAAGGAATCCTACCCAAAGTGATAGCCACAATCTTGATCAATCCATCTCTGAAGGGGGATACTATATGTAGACGAAGGCTCATCTTCATCTGCGCACAAAGACTCACTGCTTGTTGAGGACTGAGAGGAAATGAGAGATCAAAAGAATACTGCATGGTCTCTTGGAGAAGAGGGCAAGAAGTAAGGGACATGCTCAGGTGTAGAAAAACACCGCCTCTTTACCTGCGAATCTTCATGAAAATATCCAAGATGAAAATACTTCTGCTTTGAAGAATGAGCCTTTGATCGTTTCGAGGTGGCCACGTCCTGGTATTCCTCCAAAATTGAGGATGAACGTGGCTGAGTGTAATGTCCCCACTTTGGGACATCATCACAGTGCAGAGGTTTATGATGACCAGAGTAGCCAGATGGATGTTATAGCGAGTACATGGGTTATTGAGAGGCATTGTGGGGTCCAGCTTGCATTGTTCATCATATTTCATCATTATGAGCCATTCCGCACAGGTTGGCTTTAGTTTCGTTGCATTTCGATGATTTCCATGATTTTGACTATTTTGGGCTATAAGTTAATTAAATTCACTGAAGAGGTCAGTTTGGGCACATTACTTGGAGGAACCTCTCAGTGTAATAGCTCATTGGAATCGAGAGGAGCAACACTACAGGATGGGATAGTGAGAAGTGACTTTCAGTGGCCAGGGAAGCCACAAGGAGAGATAAGGTGTTTTTCAGAGGTAAAAAGGTTAATTAATTAATTAATGTAATTTAATTAATTAATTAAATATTAATAAAATGAAAGTCACTTTGGAGGGACAAGTTGAGCCAAAAAGTATAAATGAAAGGCAAGGGCCTCTACTCATGCATTCATGTATGATCATATTTTGATATCTGGCTTCTAGCTAGTGAGCCTAGCATTGGGGGTTTTGAGGATTTTGACTTAAGAAACCTTAGAGGATGATTCAGTGGTGAAAGATCCCATCTAGCTTGTCCCAAGCTTGGTCTCGGAGATGCAATACTCTCCCACACCATTCTAGTCAGATCTACATCAGTGCAGGAGGGTTCTACACCAGCCACAGGCACAAGAAGAGAAGGAGGACGTACCATCTAGGGTTTTCAGCAAGGGGGGCGCACCATCCATTAAGGGAAGGTTCGATCTAGTTGAGGAGAGGAGATGTCGGGAATTCCAGGTATTGGGTTTCTCTTGCAGGTGTCTTAGCACCATTCTTGGTTGTTTCCCGAGGCACTTCAGTGGAGGATTCATTTGTATTGATAGTGGGACAATTTCCCAAGAGGAGGGCGCACTAGTATTTGGAGGGTAGCTAGATCTAAGGATCTAGCAGGTATTTGGCCTAGTTGAGCACTTGGGTATTCATTGCTGTGCCTCGATTTATCATTCTAGTGGATTGGTGGAGCTGTTGGAGGTCTCTAGCAGAGAGGCCAAATTATTAGGGTTTCAGTCATCCAGTGGGGTGCACCATACATTGGAGGAGGTTTAGATCCAGAGGGGTTGAGAGGGATCTTGGAGATTCGGGCACCTGGGTTGTTCTTGCCATCACCCGATCTACTGTTTGTCATCTTTCTTGAGGTGATTGGACATCTTTGGCAGCAAGATCGAATTGTTGAGGAGCTTCAACATTCTAGCAGGACGTGGCATCTTACAGTGGGGGTTTGGCACTTCATACGACCCAGATCTACTTGGCATTGGTCTTCATCTCTTATCCAGCCTTTGGGAGGCTTATTTTGTATTAGCGAGAGCTTTTTGTAGCAGCTTCTATTGTCTATCTTCTTAGCCATTTGTTGAGCATTCCAGATCGGCATCATCATTGTAGCAGGTTCTTCTATTTCATGAATAAAAGCAAATTTGAGATGTTTTTGTTTGTCTATCATATTGCATATGGTTGAGGTATGTTCCATGGTTATATCTTCTTGTTTATTGCTGCAACACACATGTATAACACATCAATAAACCCTAAGGCCGAAATCAAGAGGCCATCCTGCAAGTAAACACATCTAACAAGTAATTCAACAAAGTGTTTGACGAAATACCACAACCATAATAGTTTAAAAGACACCAAAACCGTGATGTTCCTAGCACCTTGGCTTGGGATCATTATAGTGGTATCAGAGCTTAGATTCCTGCCAGCCAGTGGGAATTAGCACATGCATGCAGAGCCATAGAGGGGTCTTCCATAAGAGGAGATGGATATTGTTAACAGGATTGAGGAGTGTGAGAGGGAATATGAAACCATCAATAATTTCAAAGGGCTCATAACATTCCAATGGTTCCTATCCTATAAAAATCCTAGTTGGAACAAAAGGAAGATTACACGTTGGCTCAAGGAGAGGGAGGAAATCAGAGCAGCCTTTTGGGGTAACCCCACGCCCATTAGAAACCCCACACCCATTAGGAGCACACAACTTTGCTACAGTTGCAAGGTGCCTTGGGAACCAGATCATAGGTGTAGGGGTAAGGGTAAGAAGCATATTATTGAGGTGCACTATGACAGTGATGATTAGACATGTGAGGATGGATCGATTGATGCTTATCTAGAGCAGTCTGATGATGATAGTGACTCTTGCACAAAGACTAGTGATAGTGACTCTACCACAGAGGCTAGTGATTCTTGCACGCTTGAGGAGGATAATGACCCTTCTGTGGTGGATAGACAGTTGGAGGAGTAGGATGACAACACTTGCATGGCAGCAGACATATCACATGTTATTGATGACCTTGCACCTCAACAGAGTGGTGACACTAGTGAGGATTCACACGTGTTAGCACCTAGAGTTGATGAGCTCCCTATGAGGGCCGTGACACATTTGTCACCCTTTCAGACACCCATGATAGCCACATCACATGAGGAGATCAGTGGCATGTCAGATGTGATGGATGAGCCTAGTGTGAGGGTTGCACACCATGGACATGTAGACCCATAGATCCAGGAGGAGGTACAGAACGTACAAACAATTGACCCTACACATACAGATTAGCATGAGGAGATTGAGTCGCAGCTTTTGGAGACTCCATTAGTTGAGCAGATTGTGGAGACGTTCAAGTTTATGGAGCACTTACTTCTAGGATCGGCCTGCATGGATGAGGATGCACTCTTTAGCAGTCAGGATGACCATAGCACGTGTCTGGATACATCTATATGGGATCCAGGCGCAGATGATAGTAGCAGGTTGAGTGCACAGGAGGATTCAACTGCTCACACCGGATACAGTATGATTCAGAGGGAGCTAACAGTTGAGGATGAGGTGCAGTTACGTATGGGTAGACTCAGTGGCACAGTAGACAACAGGTAGTTCGACACTTTATCTTCTGCAGAGAGTGTTGTTGAGGATTTTAGTGATAGCACTAGCAGTGAGAGGCATGAGGTGGTACCTCAACATGATTATGATCAGGAGTCACACCACTTAGCAGGACAGTTGAGAGTTAGTGAGGCTATGATCATGACAACCACTAGACGTATTGATGACATGCATGCATTACTGGTAGATTACTGCTGGAGAGCATCAGTGACACATGGTAGTTCAGATGAGGGATTTTCCATGGAGGACTTTCATACTCTCAGGGAGAGAGTATCGATGATGAGGACCGACTACCAACAGTTATTGACTGACAGGGACTACCTATTGAGGATTGGTGAGATGTATCATGAGTCTCTGAGGGAGCAGGGGTTGGAGGTAGACAGACTTACACAGGAGTTGGAGAGCACTCGAGGATTCTTGAGAGGCACATAGACAACCCTTCAAGGATCAGAGTCTAGGTCAGACGAGCCTCTTGAGGAGATTTGTCAGAAATCCACTTCATCTGTCTTAGTAGACACTTAGATATATCATTCAGTCACGTTGCTAGGAGGTGTTGATGATCTAGCAGAGGATCACCAGTTGATGGAGGACACTTCCATTTGTGTTCCGAGAGCGGTTGATCTCCATGTAGAGGTTGATCCAGCAGTACGCCCAGGATCTACGATGCAACAGGAGTCTACGGGAGATGACATGAGTATGCCGGAGCATACAGTGGTGAGTGACAACTCACAGGGGCATGCTGAGATGTATGGTGGGATTCAGAGGGGTGTACTGCCTTGCAGGGAGGAGACACATTTAGGGGAGCATGCAGATGCCACTCCTTGGTGGAAACACATAGTTATGTGACCTCACCTTCATCAGTTCAGCAGTAGCATGGGGGATGAGAGATGGAGATTGGTTTACCAGCAGATGGAGGAGTTACGTCCGGTTGTACATGATGATTGGGGTTTAGTGATGACTACAGGCGAGTAGTTATCATGGGTACCGTTAGACGCTATTTTGGTTGAATCCTTGGGATTGATCAAGACATGTGGTGTTTTTCAGTCCTACGGACAACTACATATGTTTTTGTTATCCTTTCCCGACACTTTTATCATAGGCAGCAGCATGAGGAGGGATTGGCCGTGGCTGAGGACATGGGGAGTGGCTAGGCCGAGACCACCTGACAAGGGTATCTTTACGGCATCCAACCAGATAGAGGTGGATCATCATAGGCATCTAGTTGAGAATTGGTGCGTGATGGTGAGCATCATGGGCCCAGAGATAGCAGATGAACACGGAGGGCTTTTGACAGTGATCAGTCTCACACAGGAGTAGTTAGAAGAGATTGGAAGTGATAAACTTCCAAGTTTACCATGGGATCCAGGTGTTCATTTGGCTAGTAGTATGTCTGACTACAGGGTGACAGAGGTTGCACCAGAGAGCCACATATGCCACCATGGGTTGGTTTGGAGTGGGCCTACAGGGATTTGTCCAATGGAGCGAGGCATCTTTTTACTTTTGGTCATCATGATCGGACGTGGAGATGGTTGGACCGGTACTTTTTCTACAAAGATGTCTTTACTGATACAGTTTCTGGATAGTAGGAGCAATGGTCACAGGTATTTCAGCTGGAGGACCCTGGAGAGGAGGATTCAGGATGTATGCAGGGGGCAGACAATCATGGTCAGAGTAGTGCAGGGCCAGCATGGTGATCTTCGACAGAGGATAGCATGGGACCCATGGATTGCAGGGTTGGGCATTCCACTGACTGACAGGGGCGAGTGGACCTTTGCAGGGGGAAGTTGTTCTAACTTTCCATTGAGCTTCAGTGTTGAGAGGAGCGCATCGCTTGCGGGTGTCTCACGGAGGTCTTGCAACACCTCATTCTGGCATCAACATGTGTAGTCGATAGGGGCCGTATGGATCTTGGTAGAGACTTGGAGGATGGATTCATTTCGAGATGAGGCTATGTGTCATATGCAGCAGACTCCTGGAGTTGGGGTATTTAAGGGTTATGCTTCCCAGGGGCTAGCAATTCATGACTTGATATGGGACCCAGGGAGTAGAGTGTATGAGTGTTCATCTTTGGATGGGTTCTACTGTGTATCCCACAGGTGGACATGGGATCCTGGTATTTTATTTGAGGGGATTTGGTTATTGCTTGAGGACAAGCAATTTTCTAGCAGGGAGGACTATAATGTCCCCACTTTGGGACATCATCACAGTGCAGAGGTTTCTGATGACCAAAGTAGCCAGATGGATGTTATAGCGAGTACAGGGGTTATTGAGAGGCATTGTGGGGTCCAACTTGCATTGTTCATCATATTTCATCATTATGAGCCATTCCGCACAGGTTGGCTTTCGTTCCGTTGCATTCCGACGATTTCCATGATTTTGACTATTTTGGGCTATAAGTTAATTAAATTTACTGAAGAGGTCATTTTGGGCACATTACTTGGAGGAACCTCTTTGTGTAATAGCTCATTGGAATCGGGAGGAGTAACACTACAGGATGGGATAGTGAGAAGTGACTTTCAGTGGCCAGGGAAGCCACAAGGAGAGATAAGGTGTTTATCAAAGGTAAAAAGGTTAATTAATTAATTAAAGTAATTTAATTAATTAATTAAATATTAATAAAATGAAAGTCACTTTGGAGGGACAAGGTGAGCCAAAAAGTATAAATGAAAGGCAAGGGCCTCTACTCATGCATTCATGTATGATCATATTTTGATATCTGGCTTCTAGCTAGTGAGCCCATCATTGGGGGTTTTGAGGGTTTTGACTTAACAAACCCTAGAGGACGATTCGGTGGTGAAAGATCCCACCTAGCTTGTCCCAAGCTTGGTCTCGGAGATGCAATACTCTCCCACACCATTCTAGTCAGATCTACATCAGTGCAGGAGGATTCTACACCAGCCACAGGCACATGAAGAGAAGTGTTGAAATCTCTGAGGTCCTATGAGGCTGTCATCTAAGGTCTGTCCTTGACCTTAGTATGGCTCTAAGTTTCAACTGTTTGGCTGTCTTCTTTTGCTGTTTTAGGACAACAAACAGTCATGTACTTTCTGCTCAATGTTTTATAGGTTAGGTGCTTTTTTAAGGTGCCCTTGCAAGTAGTTTTATGTTACAATGTTAGCACATGCAATAATACTTAAAACACATAACACTACCTCTAGATCTTGAAACTCTAAAATGCTGTTCTACACTTCTANATTGTTGTTATAGACTGACTGACACTCTAGGTGGACTAACCCATGGCTAAAGTTGTCCGATCGAGCTGAAACTTGGTCCATGGATGTAGGGGGTGCTATTCCATTTCTTTTGAGCACAAATACCCCTATCAAAAGGCCAAGGATCCAGTTTTTACAATTATTGCTCAAAAATAATTAATTAATTAATTAATTAAACCTCCAAACTTAGGGAAATTTAATTAAAAATTAATTAATTAAAAAAAACTAACCTAGACTCGTCGGAATTCCGCGAAACTTTCTATGATGTCTTGCATGGTCATTTACAATGAATTCCCTATATAGTTACCAAAACATAAGCCCACTGGAACGTCGTTCACCACTTTGGAGGACATATGTAAAGTGTGAGGGAAAAACTCAAGGGAAATCATTAAGGCTGGAAGGCCCAATGATAACCTGAGGATAAAAAACCCTCGGTGAAGGGAACTCTCCCAGTGAACTGATGCCAAGGTAACTGACCTAGACACGACTCATGCAGACCTATTACATTATTAACCCACGCAGGGGTGCGGAAATTCCAAGTATAAAAAAATTTGTTGGGCCAAACACAACCTTGTAGAACCAAAAGTCTTCAACAAAATTGCATCTGACGATACATCTCTTCATGGCACATGAGTTGACCACCGGTGCTAAATGGGCGGTCAACAGATCCACAGTAGCTTGCAGTAGATCTGTTAGATTTGCAAAGAGATCTTTGCAGATCTATATACCAACAAATTTGAAACCCCAGTATTAAGGGTTTTGTGGGTGTTGCTAGATTTTCTAAAATTTTCAGAGCAATAGATTTACCAGAGTATTTAGATCTTCTTTACATTCAATAACCATATACTGAAAATATAAGCAGATCGACAAGCACAAGAAGACATAAAGATTTGTCCTGGGAAAACCCAACCAACTTTTCTTAGAGAGATTCTTTCTGATAATACAATCCAACCATGAACAAGCACTTCTTCACAAGAGAAAAACTGATAATGAAAAAACCACGATACAATAACTTCTCTCTTTCTCCTTGTCAAACCCTAGCAGGGTCAGACAACTGCAAATTGCAACACCACACAAGGCTAGCGCACCTTTTCCAAAGATAGCGCACAAGAGAAACCACCAAGAATAACCAACAACCCCAGATGTTGCATCTTCTCCTTGCCTCAGACTTGCGTCTCCTTCTTGAGTGAGATAGTTCAGTGAGTGAGTGAACAATTGAGCAAGGTGTCACATTAATTATAGTCTTCAAGTCACTTAGTTGGGGTCGACTTCTCTTCCTGTAATTCTATTTCCACTTTATCTTTTCTTGTGGGTCGACTTCTCTTCCTAGGAATTCTATTTCCACTTTATTCTTTTCCTGTGGGTCGACTTCTCTTCCGGGGTGTTCTTCAATTGTTCAATGGTCTTCCTTTGACCTCTGGAATCTTCTTCTTCTATAAGAAAGGTTGTCTAAGAGGGAATACCTCCAACTGCTACCAAAACATCAACACTCCCTCTTAGTTAGGGAGGTATTATTCCAAGATGTTTTCTTCTAGTAGTCCATGTTATCCTAATTTTGTGGGATAACTAAGGAGATCATGTCTCGAGGCCCTCAGGTTGCAGATATGGAGTGTCGAGAGACTACATTGTTGAAATTCTGAGGTCCTATGAGGCTGCCATCTAAGGTCTATCCTTGACCTTAGTATGGCTCTAAGTTTCAATTGTTTTGCTGTCTTCTTTTGCTGTTTTAGGACAGCAAACTGTCATGTACTTTCTGCTCA
>SNQJ01S0125253.1:0-26489 GCA_010110895.2 Picea sitchensis | reverse complement strand
TATCTAACAACATTAAAACCATTAAATGCCTTCCTATCTATAATACATTACAAGTGCGCTTCTTATGAATGCTTTCATTCAAATGGCGGCGCAACACTTTCCAAAGTATTTCAAAAATATAAGTGCTGGCGCTGTCCAGCTGTATGTTCTTTACTCCACGCGCTGGATCGCTTGATGAAGTGTGGATGCTCCTGCATCATTTGTCTTACATCAATCTTAGAGGGTATATTACTCTGAGTGAATCAGTTTCCCTCATGGGGTGATTCTACTCCACATGTTAGGCATTGTCTTATGACTGGTTTTTTGATACAATGATTTTAGACCTGCGAGGTTGGCTGAATTGGTTTCCCCATGGGGCAATTCAATAATTACAATCTGGGATAAACTGTCGATGTTGTAATTTTTTATTTTGAAAGGATTTTTATAGAAACTTACTTACAAAAAAAAAAAGTATCAATTTTAATTATGAAATTGTGAATTTTGATTCCAAAAG
Source organism: Picea sitchensis (assembly GCA_010110895.2). NCBI lineage: Eukaryota > Viridiplantae > Streptophyta > Pinopsida > Pinales > Pinaceae > Picea > Picea sitchensis. Next base: position 25,996 of record SNQJ01S0125253.1, on the reverse strand, counting down.
TGTTGATATATTAAATTGCTATGTAAACTCCATGCTGATCGCTTGATGAGTGTGTGGATGCTCCTGCATCATTTTGTCTTCAACCATCTTTAGAGGTAGGCTACTCTGAGTGAATCAGTTTCCCTCATGGGGTGATTCTACTCCACATGTTAGGCATTGTCTTATGACTGGTTTTTTGATACAATGATTTTGAATTGGGAGGTTGGCTGAATTGGTTTCCCATGGGGAAATTCAGTAACATAATCTGGGATAAAATGTCGATGTTGTAATTTTTTATTTTGAAAAGGATTTTATAGAAACCATTTAAAAAAAAGTATCAATTTTAATTATGAAATTGTGAATTTTGATCTCCAAAAAGTGTTGATATATTAAATTGCTATGTAATGTGCATTTAGTTTTCAATATATTGAAGAAAAAAATCAAAAAATGAAAATTATGAGCTACTTGACAAATGTAGAAGATGAAATACCTAATACACATTAAACATAGTTTTCATTGAGTTTGATTGAAAAATCTTAAGTTGAAAAAGAATGTGAATTGTGACATTATAACAAAGTTGGGATTTTACTCAATGTAGACCTTGTATTGTGGATGGTACATTGCTATCCCTGCAAATTCTTGAATAGAAATGTATTCAGTGATATTGAACAACACTCATAGGTGTCATATTAATGACATAGATGAATACTTCTAGTGTGTAGAGGATTGATAATCCATCATCCCTTTCTTCCTTTTCGATACATAAATAATTTACATCAATATAAATTTTAATGAAAATACACTTATGTTAAAGTATTTTAATTTTATATTAACAAAGGTTAGATGTTATTATTTCACATTTTATTTCAAAGTATATTTTATTTCACATTTTGAATGAATATAATGAAAAGTTCGAAAAGAAACCAATGATGAACATAACCAGCTTAGTGTTGGACTATCATTTCATTGTGATTTTTCAATAAAGAAACCAAGGATGAACATAACCAGTTTATTGTTGGACTGCCATTTTATTGTGAATTTTCAATTTTGAACATGGATTTTACTAAGTTTTGGATTGATAGGAGTCTATGCCCTGTCAAAATAAGGGAGGATCCTAGATTGATGTGATGATACATATGCTTAAATTTACAAAATAATTATAAAATCCAATTGATTATCACTTTGATTATCACTTGAATGGAATGAACTAAAATCCATATCACCCAATGAAAACTTCACAATTGTCAATGCTCATGATTATCAAATATTTATATCTACAACCCTTCAACCCTATAAAACCTAAGGATGACACTCAAGGAACCCTTCAACTTATAAAATATCTACAAATAGAACATAAACTATAATGATGATATGTTTGACTATCAAACCATATTTGTAAAATAACAAAAATTGAAATTATGTTTCACCTCTGACTATACAATGATGTTTATAAATGCAATGAAATAAACATTTTTAATTTCAACACTATCAAAAACATAAATTATCCTTTTACCATCATAAGAGAAATCAAAGATGAAACAATAAATTAATATTTTGAGTTATATATATATATATATATATATATATATATATATATATATATATATATATATATATATATATATATATATATATATATATATATATATATATATATATATATATAATGAAAAGCTTACATAGTTACCAAAATACATAGGTTCCACAACCATTTTAGGTTAATAAAACCAAGAGAAATTAAAAAACATTTAACTCCAAAATTCTCGAATCTAAGCCATCGAAGATGGATGAATACTACAATTTTTGGAAATTTTGTGGAAATTTAAAAACTTAAAATTTTAAAATAAAAATATATCTACAAATTTAAAATAAAATGTACACATACCATTTTAGATAAATGAAAGAAATTGTGATTAAAGAAAAATGACATACATACCAAAAGAGTTAAGTTTCATCTTCCAACATAAATGTGCTACTTTTTCCACCAAATAATGTAAACATCTATAACAATAGTAATAAAAGAAAAAAACAATAACACATATTAGCATATATACTTTATTAGCAAATATTTTAAAGATATTTAACTAAATATTACAAGAAATAAGAAAGAATAACATGTACCCAACCAGAGTTCCACAGATTTAAGATTATCTCTCTCTTTTTATTACAATTTTGGCATTTTTAAGAAAACTTACATCACAAGGTTCCAAAACTTCCAAAATAGTTACTCTCCCCATATTAAACCATTCTTTTGCATAAATATTTTATTTTCTTTTATAATCAAATGCTCTTTCAACAATGCTTTTTTTACGATCTAAAGTAAAGTAAGATCATATCTAGCAACTTTTTAAAGAGAAAAATTGTGTGCTTGGTAACCAATGTTAGTGTTCATAGTTAGATAATACCCTAAAAATAAATTTAGTTGTATATGAAGAAAGTTCACAAATTCCATATTAAGCCATTCTTCCAAGAAATACTTATCTCCTCTTCTGCAACGGAATAGATGTTCTAATATAATCAAATGCCCTTTCAAATTAAATGACTCACAAATCTCCATATTACTATTCTTCTAAAAACTATTTATATCTATGAAGTTCACAAATCTCCATATTAAAACCATTCTTCCAAGAAAATAATTATCTCTTATTTCTCATGTGGAATAGATGTTCTCATATTATTTCATGTATGTAGAAAACACAAATCTTCACATATATATTAAGTCATTCTTCAAAACCATTTAAATCTTATCTCATCTTGTACATGGGATATATTCATATAACAGATAATCAAATGCTCTTTGAAATATTCCTTCATCATGATCTAGACATAAGTGAGATCATGCACGCACATAGCTTATTTGTAAATCTACAAATGTTGGTTTTGTGGTTAGTAAGTATTTAGTTAAGAGTTTGACAATATCCCAAGAATGAATTCACTTCATTGTATGTATAAAACATAAATCTCCATATTATGCCATTTCTGGACAAGAAGGCAATGAATGTAATCGAAGAAAAATTAGAAACTTCCTCTTTTCTGATGTGGGATAGAATATGTTCTCAAATAATCAAATGCTCAAGTTCAAAAATTAGGTCTCAAGACTACTAATCTAAACACAAATAAAATTGAATGAACCATTTTAGACGATGATAAGCTTATATAAGAGTTCTATATATTTCAAAATAATTGGTCAAAGCTAGAAAAGTTATTTAGACACTAGTTGAGTAACCCTTCTATGAATAGGAAAGGCTTAATTCAAAAGTTGATCAAACAAAAATTTGAAAAATGTAAAAAATATAAACATATTCAACAAAAATAAGCTTGAACACTTATATATAAATGTCCCAAAGATAAAACAAACTAAAACTACCTAATGTGAAATGTATTACACATCAATCATCATGAATGCACACATCCTTCCCATGTATGGATACTTCCTCAATCCCAATATCTCACACTCTCTTCTCCACACTCCTCAAGCACACTCCTTGTGCATTCCTCTTCATATCGTTCTATAACATTTCAAATTTGTACATTTGAAAATTAAATTTAAATGATTTTAACATTAAATTGTAGTTTCAAATTTTGAAACATGTAATGCATGTGAAGTGCCAACTTGAATATCATCAACTAGACAAGAGTGATGACATTTCCATGGTCTGTTGAGTCAGCCCACCTAATTACACCCTAAAGATTCAATAAATTCAGTATTGTTTAAAACATTTTCCTCTCATTTTAAATTATTAATTTAAAATGACATTGCAATTTTCATATATAACTAAATTTGTTTTCTACATACAATGATACTTGTGAAATCCCAATCTTCTTCTCAAACTCTCCTAATGAGAATTGGGACAATCTTGCCCAAGTAGTAGGAGATGGAATAGGGATCTTTGAACACAACTAAGAACTAAATTTATGATTCAATGTGTCTCTCACATTAATACAAAAACAAATATTATGTGTATGTTGATTAATCAAAAGATTAGAGATTTGGATAACTAAAGTGCTCATATGTGGATATTAGAAAACACATAACTGATTCATAACTCATCCAAATTTAACCTATGGAATCAAGTCCCCTATTTACCGGAAATTCATTTAACATAAGGACTAAAATGCAATTAATGACGAGCAACAACTCAATTATTTGTAAAGATACAATGATATGTATCTAGATCTAGGGCTACAAGAAAACCATCCTCAAATGCATAAAAAATTACTAACTATAACACATACCAATCTGATGTTCGGTTCATCATTATGAATTTACACCTTCCAACCATTATGACAAAATTTTACATACTCATTAAGATCTTCTCACCTAAATGGAATCTGTCTCCTCATCTTTTTTGTAAACAAAATTGGTTTGAGAATTGACTTCCGCTCTGTGACAATTCAAACCAACATCAACACCATAAAAAAATTGATTCTAAATTTTTCCCAATTGCATTACTGGCCTCCTCCTTGGCAACATTTGATGTAGCTCACAACTTTGAATGTGAGAAAAATTCCCCTGTTGGACAAGATACTAAAGGTCATGGAGGCCTCTAAAATGTTTCATTTTGATATGCCCCTTTTCCGATCATATGTTCATCCTTTACCAACCCCATACACTCTGATGGTAGGATGGTATAATCAGGGTGCATACCCATGAGAATATCAACATAAAAGTGTCTAGCAAAGTAAAGTGGAACCTCATCATTCCACTCCACAGCCTCTCATATGCTACTAAAAATCTATTATAAAGATGTCCTCCTATGTTGGTTTGCTTAAAATATTTCACCTTCAAAATATTTTTCTTTGACCCCTTTGAAATTGAACATAGAAATTACATCTTCTTTTGAAACTCTACTTTTACTACTCTCATTTATCAGGTCTATCACTTAAGAATTTCATCTCCTCATCAAATCGATAAACTATCATTTGTTGGCCCCATATTTTGATATGCATCCAAATTTATGCAATGAATGCAAAAAAAACCCAATATTTTCTTACTCTCTCGAGGGAGATCCAAACATCTCAAATCATTTTCTAGCCTACTTTTAACACCTGAACATCATTCGAGGGTCATTGCTTCAATATACCTTCCCAAGGAAGCTCATCACTAACCTCCGAGGGATAGGTGGACGTAGGCATATAATCCTCTATTCCTTGATAATGCCCCTGAATCCAATTCCTTCACCCTCTTCACCAACATTGAAATCTTCATGATAAACACTCTCTCTTTTATTATCTTCCCTCTCATTAAACTCATCCCACACATACACATTTGAAAGTACTTACAACATTTAACAAAAATAAAACATATATATATATATATATATAAAATAAACATAAAATACAAAAAAATAAGAACAAAAAATTACAAACACATTTTTCTGTCATGATTTATTCCCTACATTCTCCTCGGTGTTGGAGTATTAATGTGAAACCTATCTAAAAACGTTGAATACATATCATTATTTTGAGCACATTCTATGGATGATCTATTCACATATTCATTTATAATCTCCTTGACTAGATTTTATCGCTATCACCATAGTCTCACCAAAAGAAGGGGTTCCCTCTTCCTCCTTCTATCCACAGCCTAGAGCTGCTTAGGAGGGATTTTTGGAGACCCTTTGCCTTGAAATCAGCCCATAGGATATCCTTTGAAATTCATTAGTAACATGGAAATTACAAGTTTTAGAAACATAAAATGGAAATATCATTTATAAAACAACTTGAAGGAATTTAAGAATTCATAAAAAATTCAAAGCATCAAAGACATATATTGAATTTAAATTAAATAAATTATAATTTTACCATGATGCTATATATAATGAATATGAAAATATTTAAATATAAAAAATGTAACATGTAGATGATAATATATATCTGTGTAAATTGTAGAAGGTAATTTTAAGATAATCTATGTGTAACATGTTAAAATTTTGTAACATCCTTCTCTTTACACAAGACCGAGTTTAACTTTATCTTTGAGGACACTTGCCTTCAAGTGATCTAGATTATTGTACCATAGGTCATTTGATTATGATTATACGACATTATGGATTGACGATATGTTATTTTGTTGTATTCACAGATGTGTGCTATTGATCAGGGTTCTCTTGAGTGTCTCGTGATTTTGGACATGGAGGATGTGAGTATTTCCATGAAACCCCTTGGACTGATCTAGCCGTGATAGGATAGTTGGTTTTGAATGTTATTGATGTGACACATGTACATATGATTATATGTTATGAGGATTGACTATTTTTTTTGACATCTTTCATTGAGGGATGTAGGTCATCATCTTTCCTATCAGACTCACATGTGGAGTAGAGGGATCACACAAGCCTACCAGAGATGTTGAGGGAGGTGTGGAAAACAATCCCCGCCACAAACTCCAATAACACTCTCACATGGTTCAAAACTCAGAGGGTTAACGACACTCTAGTTCACGAGAAGACCCACGATGTCGAGGAAAGACTGCTACAAATGGCCACGATAATTCTAAGGGTACACAAGGCAGGGCATTATTCCTAGAGGCCTTAGCTCCCCACAAGATCAACAAAGGGAGTATTGACTCTAGGGTTTTTGATGTCTACTAAGTCACTCAAGAGGCAAGTGACACCCTTAGAGAACGTAGGGGTCCATACTCTAAGGGCACGCCGCACAAGGAAATGAAAGAGGTGAGTGGTACCCTTTGAGCACGAGCAGCCCCGGCTAAGCACGCTAAAGGAAAACATAACATGTGAGTGGCACCCTTGGAGAACGTTGTGTGTCCTGAAGGGAACATCATGATTTTAATCGGTAAGTTAATAAACCTAGTCGAATTTAAAATGAATGATGTGGGATAAGTAAGAATTAAAAAACTCTAATGAAAATGTAGCCCAACCTAGAGAAATTAAAACCTAGGTCTAAGTAGAACATGGTCAAAAAAATTAATACAAATAAACATGTAAAAGAAGGGGGTAATAAACTAAATTAATTTGTATGTCAAATTATAATGAAGAATCATACCTAAAAAGGAATGGTTTTTTATTTATTTTTCTAATTAAATTAAATTTTAATTAAAGAAGAAATAAGGTAATTGGTTGTTTTTCCACACTTGCTCAATTTGGATTTTAGTTAAAAAAGGAAAAGAGGGAAACTTAAAAGAAATAACAAAGCATGGAAAAGGGAAACCCAAAAAGTGGGGAGGTAAAGAAAATATGAATGTCTAACTTAGTATGAATCTTGCCATTGAGCTTTAATTATGAACCCACTACACTAAGTAAGGTAAACATTTTAAGAAGTGTAAGGGAATTTTGGGACACCTTGGAGCCGCTTAGGAATGATTTTAGGTGGGTGAAATTGGAATACGAATTACACTAATAAAACTGAATTTTCTCAGGCAACTAGGGGGATGGTGACATGTGTACGAGGAAGGTTTCTTTTGATTAAATTAATGAAAAAAAGAATTTAATGGGAATTTGGCTAGAAATCACTTAAAAACCTCTATAAAAGGATGGAGGAGGAGGATTATGGATCTCATCTTATGTGTAACGCTACATTGTTGAATTTTGGTTCTGAATGAACTCTTTATGGAAGCTGGGATACCAATCTAGGGTAACGAAAGTGGCTCAACCTGCAAGCATTTGGGTGCTACACTGGCATTGTGTGAGTGGCCCTTTGGTCGCTTGGGTATTCTTTGTGGAGAAGAAGAGTACCCCTAGCATTGGTTGGGAGGTTAGCTGGTTAGGTCAAGGATTGGTCTAATAAGAGGGATATGGATGACACTGGGACAATCCACTTAGATTCCTCGTGATTTGGAAAAGGTACACATGTGTATATTTTTGAATGGTAATTAATATTGTTCTACGCCCATTACTATACTTCTATTGTGTATAGATTGTGTTTTACTCAAATTTTTATAATCATTGAACTTAAATTCATCCTAGCCTTTACCGTGATTTTGAATCAACTGCAATAACCCAAACCCTGATTTCTATGAATTTTTTGTGTTTGTTTATTGATTATTACTAAGAAATTTGTGTTTTTCCCTTACCTGTTTAGTCATTAGTCCGGTATTTCGAGCAACCGTGGGCTAGAGTCAATCAAAGTTCATCACCTGGGTGTTTAAAATACCTATATATTCAAAATGCCCTACTTTGTGCATGGATGATGAGTGGAGGATAAATTTTCCCCATCCATCTATCCTTTACTTATCTTTGTGTTTTCCCTTCTAATTGATCTCAATCCTTGTACCCTTCTTGTGATTGAGCATCTTTGTGTTTTGATTGTTCCGGTTGCCAAATGATTGGTCCTTGCACCTTCTAGTGTTGAGTGCTCTCATGTTTTGTTGATTATTTTGTGTTTTTATTTCCACGATTTCTTGGCATTTTACCCAACACTTGATTTATATAACCTCTTCGATTTTTATTGATAAATCCCAACACTTTGTTTGGTATCATCTCTACGATTTTAATGATGAATCCCAGTGCTTGGTTTGACATTTGATTGTGATTTACCTGTGTTGATTGTGGTATAATTTATTGACTGCGTTTTGTTGATGTAGTGAATGCTATTGTAAATTATAGGGACAGCGATTTCATATGGAGACATTTTTCTTTTATTGATTGACAGTTTATTGACTTGCAAAATTCTTCACTTGCGAATTTCTTTTATTGATTGAGTTACAATACCATTATTTATTGACAGTTATTTACCATTTATTAGTCTTCACATTTAATATATTAGACATCGATACCATTCTTTTAATTGGACATCTATGTCATGTGTATATAGATAGAGTCTTGATGTGTTTGCGTTGGATATGTGTAAATGGATATCGACTGGTTATGTATTGACTGTGTTTTTATTATGACAACATTTGTCTGGACTGACTTCATTTTACTGATGCTTAATCCTTTTATCGCATTCAGATTCAAATGGTTTTTAGGCTGAATAAACCTTAACTGTGCCCAACTTTTATTTCATGTGTACTGTAGATTTAACCCTTACCTGCATTTTTAAATAACCACGAATTACCAGCCAATTTTTAGTGTTGAAAGACTCGTGTTTCAACGTTGTGACAACGATTTTATGCTTCACGTTTGGATGGCTAAATTGATCATTACTCTGTGGTTTCCTTGGATAGTGCATTTAAATTTATTAACAATGATTTATATCTAGTATGAGATAGAGAAATATTACAACGATCCCATGTATTGAATGATAACAACATCAGTTTTAATACTCTGTGATTCAGATGTATATTAATGACAATGTTATCACTTAGTTACTCTGCGATTCATCTGTATTTATGCCAACATTATCCTTTAATTGCTCTTCGTTTTACTTATCTATTGATTGTGTTTTCATCATTATATCTACCCAATGATTTCACCATTATATTGTATACATACAACATTTTCATGTAGACAACACTTTTATATATGTGGACCATAATTTTGTAATGGAAAGTAACTTGTATTAATTGATAGCGGTTAATATTGTTGAAGGTAAAGATTGATGACGATTTTATGTAATATGTATACTCGTACACTGGTATATTTGTTTAGATATATATTTCTATATTGGTATAGCCTTGTATATGTTAGCAACGATTTATTTATATAGTTGTGTATTTGTCCAGCGATATATTGGTGTAGAGATGTATTTATCAGTTGTATAGTGATTTAGATTAGTTAGACAACTATCTACTCACTAGACCAATGATATATCAAATTGACAACGATTTGGTCAATAGATATAGTCCTAATTATTTATATGCAGAGAAATTATACCTTGAAAGCCTGTGTTTTTAACATTGGAATGAAAGGGAATGCATACTTTTAATGGCAACAAAATTGTACCAAGAATGACTGCATTTTTATGCTTTGAATGACAACAAATTTTCAGTTGCATTATGAATGTATAATGGTTGCTTTCCTGATTACATAATTGTTGTGTTGTAACAATTGATAGTATCATGGCTAGAAATATTTTAGATGGCAATATCGCATACTTAGACATCAATAATTTAGGAAGCAATAATATAGTCAACATTGTCAAATATTTAATGATCAACGTAGATCACTTTTAATGTTAAGTACTTCTCTTATTTTAATACACGAAGAATTTATAGTTAAACCACTTTAACATTGTGGGACATAGATCTATTGATAGGAAGAAATATGGATTAAGTTTGACAAAAAACATTAACGAACAATGCCATTAATATTAATTAGAGATTTCACTGTTGATACCAAAAAGGGAATAACTAATAGAGGGATGATCATGTCCCCATTTTGGATGCATGTATACCTTGTGAATTTTTTTGCCTTTAATTTAATGTGACATGATTGTTTAGTAGTCAGTTTTCCCTTGCGTTTTGTTGACTTGTCGATTGAGTGCTTGGATTTGGTCTTTTTGTATTTTGATAGTTATTTGGTATCCTAACGCATCGGATTTCTTGGGTAGGTTGGTATAGATAGGTTGTGTTGTGATATGGTTACTATCGCGCCTATCACCTTGGGACAAAATGATTCTCGGCGCGGGGATCCCGGCGCGCTCCGACGACAAAATGAAAATGATAACCTAGGACAGAAATCTTATGCCTGAAGGGCATATTGTCCATTATAGTTGATGACAATACTTGGTTGTGGTACCTTAATGCATTTCGTTTGCATCAGAGAGGCATCTAGTTACCGGCCATCAAAGCCGATGTGTTAGTTGGGGATTTTTCCCTTTATCTTGTAGGCGTTGTCTGCTTGTGTCGGGATGATAGTTTTTTTATCACATGATTCTTCTAGTTGCATGACGTGCATGTGTGATGAGTCATTGTGGTCTGTTCCCTGAATGTGTAATTTGTGTTCTTCGTCAAGTTGTGTTGATTAATCGTTGTCGTTGATTGTCATCCCCGCCAAAAAAAAAATCAAATTTTAAGCACTTGCTGTGCGCCGCATTTAGTCATATAATGGTCAGTCTTGGCATATTGTATCAGAGTGGTTTCAACCCTGTGAATGTGGATCGCCATTATTCCCATTGCAGTAAACACTTGAGTAATAACCTAGCACTAATTAAAAAGTTTAATGTGTCCATGTGGTGATCGTGATTAGAGGACACCACAGAGTTTCACAGCATGGTGCCATGGAAGGAGGTGAGACACCTGTAGCGCCCATGCCTCTGGAGTCTAATCCTGGTGGGGGAAGAAAAAATAGCTTAGGTCGGATTTGATTTTGTAAGTGGATGATGATGGTCTACGTTGTCCTTTCAAGAGATTTGTTCTGAGGCCTTGATTCACCATCTTTACTCAGATGAGGCCAGAGCACCTAATTCTGCTGTGGTCTACAACGCGTTCCCCACCAAGACTCAAGTGATTCACTCAAGAACCCGGCGGGATGAGTTCTCAATTCTACGAGTGTCACATACAACTTATATGTTGAGGCATGGATGGAGAGAAAGGAATTGTGCTTCATGCTTTGCAATTAAAACCTCCAGCGTGAAGGTCTCAGTATGCAGCCTTTTTCACGAAGGGGAGCTTCAGGATGGAAGATGCTCCTCAGCTGCGATTTAAATGGTCGTTCAAGATGTGTCATGGGAACTGCCTCGAGGAGTAGTTCCTGAGAGAGGTATCTTTCTCATGAATTCAATGAGCCACCAATGAGTCCATCACCTGGCGACAGATTCCATTGTACGGTGCCCGAAAGTACAAAGCTAATTTTGAGTTGCTTTGCATGCTCACACTTTAAATACCTAGAAACTTAAGGTCAATGTGTTTGTGTTTGGCCTTAATTTCAAAATTCATGAAAAAGTGGGGATTTTGATGCCTCAAACCCGTACGAGGTCGCTCTCGTAAGACCTCATAATAGAGGGAGGATATCAAGTGGGGTTCTGTGAGTAGGGGACTCCGGAGACTCGTGGGAAGGTGTGTCATCCGGGTACCGCATCGACACCCCAAATTTTGGCGTTCTCACCAAGATATCATGGCTTCCGTGAGGAGTATCCACTTTCAATACACTCAACGGCATCAATGCCTCAACAAATGTGCTCCTCACCATCGACAGAACCTTGTATTATGATATTAATCCCGCTACCGAGTTTCATTCTCGCAATGCTAAAAGAATTAAGGTAGCAGTATTCCAAACATGGTGAGTTTTATCTTTGTAGAAATGGATCAGGAGCCAAACAAAATCTTGGAGGGAAGTTTATGGGTTGTATCCTTAACCAGGGATGGTTTGTCACCTAGGCCAACCTATACGTCACAATATTATGATTTATGACGCCGATCAAGATGGACTAGTTGGAATCGTGGTGAGGTTTATACCATTGTGGCATGGAGAAACGATTAATATTGGTCCATGATGAGGGACAAAGATGTATGCGATTTGTGGGTCGGAACCAAGGAGTTTTGAGGTTCATCTTCCTGGTTAATGAAAGAGCATTCTCAAGGATATTTATGCGATCCTCATGCTAAATGAGAAGGGACTAGTGGAAGGTTTAGAACACCTCCCGGTAGTGAGAGAGTTTGCAGACGCTTTCCTTGAGGAGTTACATGGGATGCCTCCAGATAGGGAATTGGAATTCACTATAGACCTAAAATCGGGACTCGAATCAGATAGAGAGAATTCTTATCGATGTTATTGACCTTGAAGTTAAGGTGAGTTAAGAAGAATACAATCAATGAGTTTCTAGACTGGGGCTTTATATACGCCCAAGTGTATTACCGCGGGTGTGCCTTCCTTGTTTTCATACTAAAGAAGTTGATGGGTCATGGATGTTAGTAAATCAATTCTGTAAGGGTATTTTCCAATTTCAGGCCCTTGGTGCAAATGTGTAGAAATTGGGTTTAAAACCCATCAAATGCGCTTTATTCAAAGGCCACGCCATGAAAGTGCTGCCAGCAACACATAGAAGAAGTCCATTTCGGACTTAAAAATCAAGTGAGCGTGAATTTTGTTTTCAACGGAGAGGATCCAAAGATGGAGCAGATCAACGGTCACTGGGTAATCTGAGTCATGGAGTTGTAATTTAGGTTTAGCGCGATGGGTCATCTTTATGGCAAAAGTCAGTGAAATGATCAGGTCATCCGATCCTACCAGACAATATGGTTTCTAATCAAAGCCTGATCACATTTCGCTATCGGGACTTAAAAGATCAGGGGGTCACTCTTCCACCGTGATCGAAACTCCAAAACATGAAATGATTATCCTGCTTTCAATGATTTTACACGGACTTCAAAAGATGGGTAACTCTTCCATCACTCTGTTCTAAAACACCAAATGATTAGCCGCTTAGACATTTTGGCTATCGACTCAAAAGAGTTACAGTATCTCATCCATTGCATTTGAATCACCAAATGTGAAATGATTAAATGCTTCATCACTGCTACTGACTTCAAAAGACAAGGGGTCACTCTTCCACTACATCAAGAATCACCGAAACCCAAAACACAAAATCTAAAAGCCCCCCAGGAGCCCTTTCGGCATTCCGGCTACCGGGAATTCAAAAGACATGGGGTCTCTCATCCATTGCATTTGGAATCAAATGTGAAATGATTAGGTGCCTTTGGGTGCTAGCCCATGATCCTAGCTGGTTGTATGGACGCATGGACAAAGAAAGTGAGCAACAACTCGTTGATCAAAGTTGTTTGATTTGAAAAATGATGTATCATTAGTTTTTAAAGTCGACCAACCGTTGATCCTGGAGGGTCATTTCACAATTTTAGTCACCAAGGATATTGGAATAGGGAAGTGAAATTCTTTAAAGAAAAAATGCCGCAAAGTTCAATTCTTTGAGAGGAGATGCCGTCATGGCCCTAGGTTACATTGACGGTGGTGCCAGAAGAAAGGGATGCTAGCCTCCAAGCCTTAGAGGGTAGGCACGTGGTATTCTTCTGAGCATATAGTCTTGACCACTCCCTGGGGAAGCAGTTGATGAAAATCAAGCATGTATATGAAACCTCACCAAGCCATTAATGGAAGGTATGGGAGGTTTGGAGAAATCAACCCATGGTACCCTTGTATGTAGGTCCCACTGCAAGAGCCATGCTGAGTTAAAGTGGCATATGACGAAGGAGTTCCATCCAAGTTTTGACCGAGGACCCTGCACACGCTAACTCATACTTTAATGTCTCATCTACCCTATTGCTTCCTAGAGAGTGAATTTCTCTGAGTATATATGCTCAGTTTTTCTATTTTTAGTGATGGATGGTAGAGCGTATTCTCAATTCGTAATGTTTGAATGAAGCATTGGTTTTCCTGGATATGTATCTACATATGAAATTTCCTTTTTTAATATAAGGCAACTCTCTTTTTCATTTATTTCAATTCCCATAACAAAAGCTGCTCATGATTGATTGATCTTACATGAATTTATGTGATTGTGTTATGATAAATGATTTATTATACCGTTGTTATGTTCTTTAGTGTTTTTGAATATAAGTTATAGTTCTTGTGTTCAAAGTTTTCTTCTATAGGTTTTTGGAAGCTCGATGCCTACAATAGGCCTTCGCTTTTCCTCACATACCTTCCTCCCATCATCCTTATTACAACTTTCATCATTTCTAAAGCAAAACCATGACCTCATCTCGGCTAGTATGCCTAGCTCTGCTTCTAAGTTAGAACGATATTGTTCTCGATTTTACTTTATTCTATCACCCCTTTTTATAAAAAAATAGTGACATAAAATGATGGGCCTCGGATTACTCTGGCCGCAATCTAGGAGTGACTCTTTACTAACATTTTCGCTTTACCGCTGCCGAGGATGAAGTTGAAAATTTTCTCCATGGGACCAAACGCACATCGAAGCCTCGCTTTCAAGGTGCATCGTTAACGTGAGCCCTGCTTCCATATTGCTACTGCACCGGACGACTCCATTGTGACTAATCCACTGCGGGTGAACTTATTGTTTTAGTTGTGTCTTCCAAAGGAAGACACACATCATAGCCCCATCCACGCGGGTCTCTAGCTACACCCGGTTTAATTCTTGAGGTGATTATCGGGGTGCTGAAAGGTTTCAAAGGAGAAAATTACACCACCTAACCGCTAATTTTCATCTCCTTCTCAGAGAAACTCCTTTTTTTTCTTCTCAACTTCCTAGTAGACCATTTTCCTAAGTTTCCCATTTCCCAAATTTTGAAGTGTTCTTGCTAAGTTTTCCCTTTACCGTATGGGATTGGAGGGAGAGATCCTTGTCACTCCCTCCTTTGAAGATGTACCTTTACGAGACCCTATCCACAAAATATTTCCCCACTCCTAGATTTACCACCCTCCTCTTATTACCTGTTGATACCGCGACAAAGAGAAGACCCACCCATTCAAGCCCCTTAGTTCTCAATCCCCCATTGTTCCTTCACCCGGAAGCTCATTTCCGTGATCCCCTGCCCGGGATCTCCTTCTCCTCCTGAAGCCCCTCTCCCCTAATATTCCTATGAAAGAGCAAACTCTTACCCACCTCGTAATGGAGGCTATAATAGTTTCTAGGTATGTCCCTCTTTTTTTTCATCAGCCTCTGAATTCCCTCCAGTTGATGGCTACCTTAAGTAGTTTCACAAGTTCACAGTGATAGACATATCGCAAAAAGAACACTCCAGCTTTTACAGCTTGCTGTGATGATCATGTTATCACATCCGTATTGCTGGATGAGTGATTTTTGTCCATAGCCTGGAAGGCGAGGCTAGAAAGTGGTATAGGGCCCTTCCTGCCTCCTGGATATATTGATGGGGTTGAGGCTTTGGATAACGCCTTTTTGGGACAAGTGGGGAGACAAGAAAGACTTCATGTAATACATGATGAGTTTGGCCTTTGAAGAGAATGGAAGGAGAGTTTGTTCCTGACTTCTCCAAGAGATTCATAAATGTACAATAAGATCCCCACGAAAATAAATCCCCAAGTTCTTCTTAAATCCTCCCACTTATGCTAGCTTTGATCCATTTCTACCCTTCTGTTGAGGAAAGGGAGAGTGACTACTTCCTCACCACATGCGTGATGCACCATGGAAGAATTTAACATATTGGCTATTGACCGACTCAGCAATAAGGCTAATAGAGACATATCCAGGAAGAGACCTGCAGAAGCCTCCATCCACCTCTCCCTTCCTTTCGTGATGGATGAGGTAACCAAAGTGTTGGTTGTGGAGCTTGATTATCTTCCTAATTCAGAGAGGTCCTCAAGCTTCTACCCATGTTTATACCCCATGAAGTATTTACACCCTAAGCATGTACACTCTTTCACGCTGGGAGTGAAGAGGGTACCCCCACGGGTCCGTGGGGGCTTGGCTGTCTCACTGGGAGTCCGGGGAAAGCAGGTTCGGGGGGAAAATCCCATGAAAGAAAATTTCCTTGTAAATGTATATTGTAATTTCATTGTAACTGGACCGCTCATTATAAGGTCACATATCTAATGGTAGAGGATTATGTTGTGGTTTTTTGCCCTAGAAGGCAACCTCTTTTTATGAGGGAAATGTATTGTGGCTATGGTTGATGGTGAATATTGAATTCTCAGATAGAGAATGAGAGAAAGAAGAGAAGTTACAACATGTTTCTCTCAGAGGGTTGTATCCCTTTTTTTGTTGGATAATAATAAAGGAAAGGACCGCACTTTTGGTGGATCGAAGCTCCACATCAAGAAATCACGTATATATGTGTCTCATTGTATTGTGTATCTTCTGTGTTTTTTCCACATTTGTTTTATTTTATTTCTCCACGGTCCTATTTTTGTAGAAACTGGTATCATAGGCTGAAGGTAACTCATAGAAAAAGAGGGTTCCTAGTTCGAGTGGGAGAAATGTCTAAGATGGAAATTTTAGGGTCGAATCGAAATCTCTTAACTACCAAAACTACCGGCCATGGAAGATGTGTGATGGAAGATTATTTATATCGTGAAGGACTTATTCCTACCATTGGGCAATAATAGCAAGAAGTCGATGAATATGAAGGATGAAGAATGGGAGATTCTTGACAAAAAGGCTCTAGGAATGATACGACCGAGCCTGATGATCGGTGGCTTCAATATTTCCAAAGAAAGACAACAGCGTATTTGATGGATTTAATCACAAATTGAAGGAAAACTCTATTATCCAATAAGGTATATTCTACGAAGAGATTATTTAATGAAGATGTCAAAAGGTGGGCTCATATGTGATCATTTAAATGAATTTAATACGTAAGTCATGAATCAAAATCCTAAGTCTCCAGAAAAGTGGGACTTTGATGATGAGGTCAATGGATCTTCTAATCTTCAGGCTCATTACCGTGAAGATGGAATAGCTTTGGTTCATGGTCAGGAAGTAATTCTCGTCTCTCCTCGGGTTCAAATACTTTTAAAATTTGATGATGTTGTTGTGTTATCCTTAGAGAGGAAATACAACGGAAAAATCACAGGTGAGACATCAGGTTTTGCGTTGAACATGGAGAATAGGAAAGACAAAAGGATAGAGGAAATGCCCAGTGGAACCGAGAATTCTAAAGAAGGGCAGATCCACAAATCCATACTTGGAAATATATAGAGTGCTGGAATTGTGGGAAGAAAGGAAATCCAAAGAAAGACTGCAGAGTCTGAAAGAAACAAAGAAATGAACAACATGAGAGAAATCGTAGGCCAATCCAATGTGATGTGTTACAAGATGCTTCTTGATTTCTTTTGTAGATAACATTTCTGAAGTCTTGGAGTAGATTCAGGGGCTTCACTCCATGCCACACCCCATAGGAAACATTCGATTATGTTCAAGGTGATTTTATATAGGTTCATTTGGGTGATGATGCACGCATGCAAAATTGTTGGAATGGGAAAGGTAAAATAAAGCAATGAAATGGAAACCACCGGTTGTTGAAAGAGGTAAGACATGTTCCATATTTGAGGAAAAATCTAATTTCAACTGGATAGTTGACAAGTGAAGGTTGCATATCCATATTTAAGCAAGACGTAACTCTCACTAAAGGATCACAGTGATATGAAAGGAGAGAAGGCAGGGTACAATTTGTATTTTATGCACTCAGTAATACCGAATTCCTCTATCTCTTTAGTTTCTACAGAAGTGGATACAACATCATGGCACTACAGCTTGGACACATGAGTGAGATATAAGGCAGATATTTCACAAAACAAATCTGAAACATAGATATTAAACAAATTGATTTTGATTTCTGGGAGCATTGTGTTTTATGGAAACAAGTAGGGCCCATTTCTCGGGGAGCCTTTTTTAAAGAATAAGAGTGAAAAGTTAGAGCTTGGGCATACATATGTATGGGGACTAGCCTGTGTATCATCTTTTGGTGGATCTAATTATTATGTTATTTTTATTGATGATGCAATTAGAAAACTGGGGTTTATTGCATTCATAAAAAATCTGATTTTGACATGTAAGAAATGGAAAGATTTGGTTGAGAATGAGCATGTGAAAAAGTTAAGTGTCTCGACGACATTGGAGGTATGAACATTGGCAAACAGAGTTTGATGATTACTGCTCATACCATGGGATTTGTAGAGTGAACACAGTTCCAAGAACACCAAAAGAAAAAGGTGTCGGAAGTACGAATAGACAATCAAGGATATGCAAGAGCATGAGATTGTATGCCAGCTTTTCCTTATACTTGTAGATCAGATACCGTTGTTTACTTAATAAAACAGAGGACCTTCAAGCTCTTTGATGGTATAATTCCAGGAGGAATGGACAGAAAAAGGTAAACTATTCTTTGAAACTTTCGGTTGTGAAGCATTTGTCCATATTGATAAAGAAAATAGAACAAAGCTTGAGGCAAAATCCAAGAAGTGTACCTTTTATTGGATATGGTGTTAATGATTTTGGTTATCTCTTATGGACAAGGAAAATAACAAAATCATTAGAGTAGAGATGCCATATTCAATGAGAAGGTCATGTACAAAGATCAGCTATGTGGAAAGAAACAGAAAAAGGAAAAACAAGAATACACAATGCTTGATGAGATCATTGGAAAAGAAATTCCAAAGGAAACCGAAAATCAAAATGTACAACAACAGAGTGTGTACCTCAAACACCAAGTGTTGTTAGAATATCTACTGTGTTAAGTATACCCCCTAATGATACTCTCCTTCATTGTATTATTTATTGTTGACTCCATTCCTGTGAACTAGAATGTTAGTGAAGAGGCAATGGTAGACACCAAAAAGAAGTGGGAGCAAGGCATGAAAGAGGGAAATGATTCGAAAATAGCTAGACTTTGGGACTTTGGTCTGGGCCTCTCTGGAAAAAGAGTATTTTAGAATAAATGGGTTTACAATTGGAAGGAAGAAGATAGAGAGAAAAGCCATACAATAGACTTGTTGTAAAGGGTTTGTACAAAAGAGTAGTATAGATTTTGATGAAATGTTTTCTCTCGTTGTTAAAATGACTCAATTAGGACTATTTTAAGTCTTGTGGCGAGAAGATTTGTATCTTGAATAGATGTGTAAAAACAACTTTCTCCATGGAGATTTGAGGAAGAGATTTACAGAACAGGTATGATATCAAAGGGAATAGAGAATTTGGTATGTAGGTTGAAGAGGATATTGTGGGTTATCTGAAGCAAGTTCCAAGGAAGTGGTATTTGAATTTGATGTGTTTTATGATAGAACACATATATAGTAGATGTCATTCTGACCACTCAGGTTTATTTTAAAAAATCTAGAAAATGGAAGATTTATTATCTTCTATTGTATATAGATGACATGCCATTGTGGTCTAACATGCGTGGATATAAATGTGCTCAATAAGAAATTGTTTCACCCATTTGCGATGTAGGATTTGGGTGCTTCTAAAGAAAATCCTTGGCATGATAGTCAACAAGAGACAAGAAACGAAAATTGACATTGTCTCGTGGTGAGTACATAGAGAAGGTTGGAGAGGTTTAGAAATGCGAATGCAAAACTAGTTAGTACACTTTTATCCAACCATTTAAAGTAACTAAGGAAATGTGTGTCCCAAGACAAATGAGGAGATATAATATGTCCACAATTTTATTCATCATCGCATTGGTAGCTTGATGTATGCAATGGTTTTGCACAAGACCGACATTGCACACTGCATGTGGGAGTTGTGAGCAAGCATATGAACAATCCAGGTAAAGAACATATCCTTGTAGAAAAGTGTTTTATCCTCCAAAACATAATGCATTTGAGAGGTACTACTACTCATGCATTATGTTTTGAGGTTCATACACTGTTCTACAAATATATGTTGATTCAAATATGGCAAATGATAAAGATAACAGGAGGAGAAACACATGGTATGTTTTGGTTTTGATAGTCGAAATAACAAAGTAGTTGGATTCTCAAAACCGCAGTATTGAGTGCTGGAATTTCAACAACAGGTAGAGGCGTTGTTGCTAAAGAGGGCTAGTAAAGGATGATTTATTATAGAGGTTTGAATTGGGAAAGAATAGCGAGAACAATGTGCTGGTAATGATAGTCGAGTTAACACCTTGCAAAGAACTCAACCTTCCACGAAGACTAAGAATATATTAGCTGAGGTGTACTACCATACGAATTTAATCTTGGAAGATTGGAATTGAAAAAAGATACACGCCATCCTAATCCTACGTATATGTTAACAAAGGAGTAATCAGAGAAACCGAAGTTCCCGCCTGGGCTTTCAGTTGGTCTCTAAGAATGAAGATGAAGATGAGAAATTCTTCAGGTCCAATAAGGTTCAGTCCACATATGGCCACAGTTGGTGGGAGGTTGAGACTGGCTTCCAAGTGGGGAGATTGTTGGTTGTGGAGCCCATTATCTTCTTGATTCATAGGTCCTGCTTTCAGCCATGTTTATACCCCTACAAGTATTTGCACCCCATAAGTATGTACACTTTTCTTGTTTTACCTGGGAGTGTAGAGGGGTACCTTTTCACGGTCCAGTGGGTCCTGGGGAGTTAGGGGTCAGGGGCTGGCCCTCAAGGAAAATTGCCTTTGTAAATGGTATATTGCAATTTCATTGTAAATATGGACCTGTCATTATGGGTGTTTACATCTAATCTGAGAGATTATGTTAGGTTTTTTCCCTAGAAGGCAACCCTTTATGAGGGAAATGTATTGCACCTATGGTTGACGGTGAATATTGTATTCTAGGATAGGAGACTATGAGAAAGAAAGAAGAGGAAGTTACAGCGAGTTTTTTTTGTTGTAGGTTGTATCCCTCTCATATGTTGGGATAATAATAGCGATGGACTTAGCAATTTTCCGTGGACGAGTCTACACCGGGTGAACCTACAACTGGTGTCTCATTATATTGTATCTTCCTGTGTTTTGTTTCCTCGATTTACGATTTTATTGCTCCAAGGTCCCAGTTTTCAGCAGTACTAAAATCACTTTCTCGGATACAGAATGGAAAGGTGGTTAGAAAGAAGCTTCCATTTACATACAAATCCCCAAATTATCGATAACATAATAGGCTTCAGAAGCCTAGTAACAATGTGCCATAGAATTTTCCAAGGGAACAAGGAGCAAAGACAGAGATGAGGAGAGGATTCGAAACCCTCTCCAAAATAACCTAGTTGCTCATGAGGGAAGGAGAGGAGAGGATGAGCTCTAACCCCTAAATTCAATTATTGAATGATACTTCCTTTTCCCCATTTGAGACTCAATCTTCTCATATGAAGAATCCCTATGAAATATCTAAACGCTGAGTTGAGGTAAAGGGAAAAGGTCAACAACATTCCTAATGTGATACCATCCAGTCAAAGAAGAAAGAAGGGAATTTTTTGATAGCCATGATCAACCCATCATAGCAGAAAGGCCTCAAGTAACCCTAAATAAATCATCACTAAAGAAACGGAACTGTATCATTGACAACAACCAAAGAAACTGTTCTTGAAGGGAAGCCCTAAGTCCTCTTCCTCCTTTAGTTTTGAGCGTGAAATTCAAAAAATCAGAATTGCACTCTCCTCGTAGAATCCAGTTCAAATGAAGATTTCAAAAAGGTCCCTCTCCAAACTGCTACACCCTGAGTCCCCTCAACCTCCCTCTAACTCAGTAAACCTTCAATATGAAGACAATAATCGGCCCCAGGTCCCATGGTGGTAGTACACATTTGAGATGACTATCCACTCCTTCTACACATCCCTTAACATACATGATAAATGGGTATGCTCATAATTGGTTTCATGGATTCAAGAGCTCCCACAACTCCATGCCCAAAATAGTCATGTGGAAGCACTGGGACCTGGGAAGTGACAAAGGATTATCATTATTTGTACTATTTTGATTCAAGTAGGGTGCAATGCCTTGAGTCATCAAAGACTTGGTGGTCTATTTATCACCAAAAGAGTGGTCATGGACATTGTAGTAACCGATGTTCCTCCCAAGTTTGTCATGCTGGTTGCTAAGATGATTGATTAAAAAACTTGGAGGAACATTGGCTAGATGGACTCACATGGCTTATTGGCTCATTCTATTCTTTAGAGGGGAACACAAGAGGTTGTACAAAGAAGCTCAATTTGGCCTACATTGTTAGTGATGAAGTATACCCCACCAATCATCCTATCTTGCACTTGACACTCATTTGGGGTCTAGTTTATTGCATTCCTATCGTATACTCCCAAGCCCTTTTCAAATCGTGAAAGAAACCATTTAATCATGATACCCCTTCCATCCACCTCTATTTGGAAGATGTTCTTTTGATGGAGCTTCTTCCTTAAATAAGGCTTCTATACTGGAGTGGTTTTTTGTGTCGCTTTGTTAGGAAACCATATCCATGTCATACAAGATAGAATTTGAAGCTACCAATAGTGTGTATGTATCATAAAGCTCTTGTTCCAGGTTTATGGGTCATAAAAGAAATGGGAATCTTGAGGAGGTACTGTTGTTTGGAGATGTTGAGTTGATAATCCAGAAAGTCATGAATGCTTATCGGGCTAAGCATTCTCAGCTCAGAAGTTACAAAGGTGAGGTGTGGGACCGGATTGATAATTTCTTCTCAGCCTTTCACCATTTTTTTTATTCCAAGAGAGGAAATACTTTGGCCGATTCCCTAACTATCTCAGCTAGCCAGTTTAGCATCCCTCTACGACCTAAGATCAAATATGATGTTAAGATAGATATGCTTTCATCTGTTCTGCATAATATCAAGCATCGAAGGAATCAAGAAGACTTTGAAATCCAAAAATTTCTTTCCGCCTATTGGATGAATTTTCAGATTGCATTACTGATCGTGATCCCGATCTCGAAGTCACCCTCACCCCTAGAGGTATTTTAAATAAAATTCGTTAATTACCATATTATTCATCCGCTTCAGTTAATCATATTGCATAATTAGTCCCTTTAGAAAGACCTGCTTGATGGGAATGATGTGGCAAAGAAGGGGTATATTTTCAAATGGAGATGTTGATACAACAAAGTGAAACATCAACACACTGGAAGAGACTAAGTTCATCAAGTTATCAAGCAGCTTTTGACCAAAGAGTAGAGGGTCAAATATGCCAATATTAAGAGAATTTGTCGATGTATTTGCATGGACATACGAAGACCAAGACATATGACACATCTCACATTGAACACAAGATCCCACTCAAGGAAGAGGCTGCTTCATTTAGGTAGAAGCAGACAAGATAAATCCAAGTTGTTAGTATGAGAAGTGAAGAAGTTGTTAGATTGCCAAATCATTTTCCCCTTGATATATTCTGAATGGATGGACACCTATCCCTAAGTGGAGGAAGAAAAGTGGAGAAATTAGGCTCCAGGTTGATTTCTATGAACCTGAAAAGGAGCTCAAAGAAAGACAATAACTATCCCTTTGCCCCACATGGAACCCGATATTGCGTGAGGGGTATTCAGCATCTAGGATGTCCAGGATTGATGGTTTTTCTGGCTATAATAAGATATCGGGCCATGCCTCTAAGGACAGAGGAAAAATAGCCTTCACCACTCCCTATGGCACATTCATGTATGCTTAATGCCTTTGATTAATGGAATGCAAGAGAAACATTCTCACTGAAGCCATGGACATATTTCATCTAGAGAAAGATCGCCAGGGTGATCTATTTATATGACATCACAGTCTTCTCCGTGTATGATAGGAGCACTGTTGTCACTGAGGAAAGTTTTCTTGAAATGCCTCAGGGTTTTGTTCCTTCCTTAAATCCAAGAATTTTTATGGTTTATGAAGGAGGGGAAGCATGAGCCATAGTACGCCAGAGAGGGAGTGAGAACATCCCAACAGTAGAGGCAATTTAGACTATGTCACTTCCTTGGTCTAGAAAGGAAGTTCAGGATTTTTAGGGAAGATTAACTTTCTAAGGAGGTTCTTCTCACCTTGCCGAGTTGGTGAAACACATCACACCCATGCTCAAGAAGGGAAATGGAAGTAAAATGGACCTTTGAACCCAAGGAATATTTTGTCCAAATAAAAGGGCATTGACTAAGGCACATGTTCTCATCAACCCTGATTATTCCAGATTTCCTAGTTTTTCTTTTTCTTCTTTGATACAAGAGCAATGGTCTTATTGTAGAGAAATGAGGAAGGGAAAGAGCAACCCATTTCCTTCTTCAAGAAGGCATTAAGAGATGCGTAATCGTGCATGAGATCATGGAGAAGTAGGGCTCTATGCCCTGGTGAAAGATCTCAAAGCTTTCAGAGTCTCTTTCTTGCATTCAAGAGTGACTACATACATTCCTTCAACCTCTGTGAAATACATCCTTATACGTGACTCCATTACAGATGGGAGAAGGAGTAAGTGGATTTCCAAGATTTTGGAGTTTGACCTCGAGATAAAGCCCACCAAGTTGGTTAAAGGAAAGGGTTTAGCCAAGCCGGTCAATCCAATTGTAAGGCCTTGGGGTTTAGCTTCATCAATGCTTGCTCAGGAGATCAGCAAGCTGATTCATCCAGCAAAAGCATTCAGGGTGGATTATCACTAGAAGAATGCACCTTGTACAGAGACATTTTGTACTTTATGCAAGGGTTGAAGCCTCCTGATGAAATGGGAAAGATCAAGGCAAGCAGATTTAAAGATTCCAAACAATGATATTATTTCCTTATTGACCAAGCTTTGTACTGGAGAGACCCTTTAGGGGTATTTTTAAGGTACCTGAATTCACAAGAAGCCCATAAAGTTATGTTTGATTTCCATAGTAGCATTTGTGGAGGGTATCATTTCTGGAAAACCATGCCTCACAAAATTATCAGGGTTGGGTACTACCGGCCCACCTTATTCACTAATGTCTTCAAAGAAGTCAGATATTAAATCAAATGCCAAAGGTTCTCAAGAAATAAGAAACTCAAATATCTGAAACTAAATCCTGTAATAGCTTCAACACCCTTTCAACAATGGGGGTTGGACTTCATTGGAGAAATTTATCCTCCTTCAAGTGGCCAACACAGATGGATCCTAATTGCAATAGACTATTTCACCAAGTGGATAGAAGCTGCTACCACAAGGAGTGCTTCACACAAGGTAATTATCAGCTTCCTGGAGGATATCATAGCCAAATTTGGCCATCCCAGCAGAATTGTCATTGATAATGCTACTTCTTTCAAGTCTGAGCCTCTAGTTAAGTTCTGTGAGTAGTTCGAGATTTCACTAATTCACTCCACTCCCTATTATCCTCAAGGAAATGGACTGGCAGAATATTAAAATAAAAGTCTAATCAAACTCATTAAAAGATTATTGGAAGACAATAAGAGGGCCTGGGATTCAAAGCTCAAATTCACTCTATGGGCCGATCGAGTGACAACAAAGAAGTCCCTAGGAACCTCACATTTTCGACTTGTTTATGGGACGGAGGCTGTGTTTCCCACTTAGCTTGCTTTACCTGTAGAAAAATTCTTTCAAAATAATGAAGGAGAGCCAGACCATATGGTCAGAAGAATTCATCAAGTGGTGGAAGTGAAATAGATCAGGGAGTTGGTGATGGACATAGCTCATAGTCATTAGCAAAAGATCAAGCAGGCCTTTGACAGGAAGGTCAGGAAGGAGGAATTCGAGATGGGAGATTTGGTGCTTAAGTGGGATGCACCCAGGAAAGATAGGGGCAAACACAACAAGTTTGATTCCCTCTAGATCGGGCCCTTCAAAATATCTGAAGTATTCTTAAATAACACGT
>SNQJ01S0125251.1:0-26489 GCA_010110895.2 Picea sitchensis | reverse complement strand
TATATATGTGTTTATGTTTTCATCTCTGATACATTTTTGTTATATTATTGAATATCTGCGATATCTCTGTGCATTTCTTTATTATATCTCCACTCTCATTTCTTGTCGAAAATAATCCGGATCACATGCAACACTTGTTTGTGTTTGTATTTCATATATGATTACTTTTTTATAGTATTCCTATTAACATAATATAGTTAATTAGTTATAATTGGATTATAATAATTTTTTTTGTAGAGAACTTTTATTTCATGATAGGTTTATAATATTGGATCTGTCTTTGTGTTAATTGTGTTACATCGAGCATCATTTAGATAGATATAAAGCTTCAATTTCACATCCTAATTAAGTATTCAATAAAAAAATCTATATTTTATTAAAATGTTATTGCATATGCATATGCATATGATTTAGAAACAATTATTTTAAGTAGTTTCAATTGATTCTTACAAGAGTGTAGTCTACAGAATCTAATGTGAAGAATACAAAATTAACTAGTAAGAGAAGGATATAGAAAAACAAGTTCCAAACATATATTTATTTATTTACAACGTAGTTTCAATTATCCATTCCACTTGAATGGAATGGATATACTACAACAAGGGTTAATACATGAATTTCTATGAAAATATGTTGTGCTACTACATGAAACACAATTACAACTAAGCAATTAGGAAAATATACATCATCCATGAAAGCAATCAACTTGGACAAAAGAATCAAAGAAGCACCTTCCAATCGACCTCTTGGCATCAAATACAATGTTTTCCAGATTAGAAGTGACTTGATTCTTGGCAAGTTTCTCAATGAGACATTCATTCTCCATGAAGGAAACCATGGAAGGAGTAGTTTGATTCTCTTGTTCATTCTCAATAATATTGATTTTTTCATGATCACCATGCCAAATACATACACAACTGTAAGTGGTTCTGAGATAGATTCCAATAGCCTTACATTATGGTTAGAGCCAAACATTGGCGTATGTAGGAATTAATTAATTAATCTTATATCATTGATGTCTAGAGCATTGACGTGTGACCCAATCTATTCATTGCAATGATTCATAGATATCTAACAATTCATGAACATTCATCCCCAACATACTATCTTAAATAAACATACTCAATAAACATAAGATGGGGGCACAAAGTTCATTCTCTTTCATTGTAATGGGAATGTGCACCCATTTGGTTTTATGAAGACACATGCACTTTAGGAACACACATTTTTTCCTATTTAAATAGATTTGACCTTTTTTCTGAAGCTCCACATAGGCCATTGCCGCATGTAAATAAAATTTCCATGTCATTTAAAAAAAACTGAAACATAAATTTTATTATATAATAAAAAAGCTACCATTGAGGCTAGTAGTGGGTTACATAGTGCTGATTCAAGGATATTCAACAAACATAAATAGTTTTCTGAGGTTACAAAAAGAAGCTTTCATTAGATTAAAAAGTTTATGTCCCAAGTTGGCCTACAAGTGGCCTGATTCACAAAAACACCTAACCTTATGGCACTAAAATACATAAAATTTAATGATAAACATGAGAACTATCTACTTCTCCCTAATCATCATCAAACAATGGGGAGATTTTCTTCTCAAATTTCATTAATGTTGGAAGATTGGTTGTTGTCATTAATGTCAACCCTAGTCATGGGTTTTGGACCGCAAGATTGATAATGGTATTTGTACATGAAGGACAATGCAAATGCATATAAAACACCCATGAATGGATAGTATACATCATGATGTTTCTGATGGTATGTGGCACGTCACGTGGATCCTCATGGTTGAGGAGAAATGAATTTTTGAAGATGACAAAGTGAATTGTACATGTAGGCCCTGAAGATAATTAGAGAAAATAATTACAAAATAAGAAAGTGTCAGGTCGGCCCTAATGTTAAAAGGAAGTGACATAAATAGTATAAATAAACATTATTATACATTCATTTGATAAAAGTCGAATTTCAGAGGAAAGAAGAAATAAAGGAAGGCTGGATTTCAAGGGAGGATGAAGTCTTTTGGTGATGTGTTCTAAGGTATGTTATTTTCAGGTCATCTTACCATTTTTGCTATAACGTTTTTTTTAGAACGATTCAGATGGTGAAATTGCTATGCTATTGAGAAGACATATCAAGGTACCTTTGGCAAAAATTTCAGCTCTTGATTCGATATAATTATGGAGATACACTCTGTGGAAGATAGGGTTTGTGACCAGTCCCGAAGCTAGTCAATAAATAGGTGTTCCGGGTAAAATAGTCATAACTTCTTCATATGGAATCCAAATTAAGTGGGACCACTCCCATTGGAAATAGTACGGACTATAGTTTCTTGTGTGCAAGTTTCAGAATTGGATGTTAAATATTGAGCGCGGGGTATGCTATACAAGTTGGGTCTTCTGAACAGACTAGAATTGAATAAAGTCTACCATGTATAATCCATAGTACTTTGTGTGCAAGTTTCATAATTATAAATATTGAGCGTGGGGTATGCTATACAAGTTGGGTCTCTCGAACAGAATTAGAATTGAATAAAGTTCACCATTCTTTCTATAACCCTTTTGGGAGGATTCATGAGGTAAATTGAGGAGTTTCAGGAGAATACATTGAGTAATATTATCTATAGGATCATAGTACTCCAAGAATTGAAAAAATGAGAAATTGAAGAAATATCAGAAGTATTATCATGTTCTATGGGATGATTGGTTGATGGTGATGGATTAATAAATTGTTATTATCTCATATATTCTTGGGTGGAAGGAAGGGGAAAGATGGAGAGTCTAATCTCTCTTGATATTGAGGATTGTATCTTCCTCTTGAGGTTTATCCCTCCCTCTACATTTGGAAGTCGAAGCTACCTTTGAAGTCATTACTTCCCTCAACAATAAACTATTGATTATTTCTCACATATTGTGCATGGTGCATTGTGATGTATTGGTGTAACTCATATACTATTGTTCATTGCCCATTGGATATAGTTGAATGATTTATGTATAAGTTGAGGTTTTAATTGTAATTTGATAATCGATTCACCCCCTCTCAATATCAACAATTGGTATCGAGCCAAGCTACTCTCAAAGATAGTTTAACCAATCTAAAGGAATATCTCATGCGAGATGGAAGACAACATTCAAATGGGATTCCAATTCATTTCATTGAAGAAATTTGAATTGAAAAATAGAATGGAAACTTACTTGAAATCTCTCTTGGGCAGATGTTTTGTTCTCAGCTGCTTCAGGATATAATGCTCCGAAGAAACCAAAGAATGTAGCTCGTATTAAAGAAAAGGAACAAACCTGGCAATAGATACCATCCCGATGGATTGATGATTCAGTTGAAACTAAGTTGGTGGGATCATGTGCATCAAAAGAGCTTTTGGGACAATCTACAAGACCTTTTATGCAAGGGAAGAAGGTAAGAAGAAGAAGAAGAAGAAGATTACAACATCCTGCATTTCAAAGAAGAAAATAGAGGTCATTTTTCTTAATTGTGAAGGAGTAGGACATGTTGAATTTGAATGTCCCTCATCCAAGGATTGAAAGAGATGACAATGAAGAATAATAAATCACAAAGTAGAAAATGATTCAACAAGAAGATGAGAATCTTAAAAATTGAAGCATGTTGAGATTGAAATAGCAAGCTCAAAAACACACGAGAAAACTAAGAAGTGAATTGTTAGTTGTGAAAAGACATTGTAATCTTGAAGAAACAATTACATTCTGGAGAACCAAGAGACAAACCATTTTGAAAAACTCACCAAGAAGAAAGAATAATAGGAGAAGCAAGGAATGGCCCAAATGAAGAAGAAAGAAGAAGATCAGAGAAACTTCAACAAGAAGTTGTCTCATTGAGGAAGAGCTACTTAAACTCTCAAGTGCCAAAGAATTAACACATCTTGATGCATGGGTGAAACTTCACACAAAGAAGATGCAAAATACCAACAAGAAGGTTGGAAGAAAGAGCTACAATGATAGTTGATGAGAAGGGACCAAGATACCTGAAAGAATGAATGATTACAAAAAGAGATGAATATCCAAGAAGACCTCCCCACCTCGAATCAAAGAAGCTTCAATCAAGATGAAGGAAACTACGTAAGAATAGATCATGAACCCGTGATGGACTACATCACAAAGAATCCCACTTACCCAAGTATCAAAAATTTCTTTCTTGGACATTACTATAATTTCATGAAAATTTTGAACATAAGGCAACACTATAATCAATGAACGGAACAAATACACAAATAAGAAACATGAATGGTGTAAACAAAGATATGGAAATAATCGTGGATTTTTCAAATGGTTATAAAATTCATTTTAATTCGGCTGATTGAAAAAATATTGTGCTGCTAGAAATGCACCTATCTTGGCCACCCAGATTGCGTGACATATGAATGAAGATGTCCCCATGTACAACCACAATATGGATAAGGAAAGAGATTCCAAACAATCTTCATTGTTTGGAGAAGGTGTAGTAGAGCTGAAGAATTTAAAGAAGAACATGAATGGTACATATGTTGGATACCTTCACACATGATCTGGATCAAGACAAATTCATTAATTTGAAGAGAAAGGGTGGCAATAATGCATTTGGATATGACTCATCTACAAAAATACTCTTGAGGAAGGTAGTAGTAGATCTTGGAAGAAAATGTAAAAAGCAAAGAATGTTCTATGGGTGAAAATCATGAAGCTCGGTAACACTTTTGCTTGTTTTATGACAAAAAACCTGTATTTCACAAGTTCTTCAACTCGCATATACAAAAGTATTTTATTTATTTATAATTTCACTTTTACAAGAAAACAAAACTTGTAAATAATTTTATTATCTTTCAAATGACTATTTTTAATTTTTTATCAAGATTTGATATGTCAATT
Source organism: Picea sitchensis (assembly GCA_010110895.2). NCBI lineage: Eukaryota > Viridiplantae > Streptophyta > Pinopsida > Pinales > Pinaceae > Picea > Picea sitchensis. The sequence goes on along the minus strand of SNQJ01S0125251.1, from coordinate 21,609 downwards.
TGACAATTGTTTAACAAGTATGTTCTAAATATGAAATGAATGATAATGAGTATACATTGTTGTGGAAAACAATAATGTATCTGTTATTAAAATTATGTCTTTAAGAAATGAAATATACAGCAACAATCTACAGAGGCTCTAATTTACTATGACTATAGTTTTTAATCTAATGGATGAATATTATAATTTCTAGAATTTTTAAGTTGACCAAGTTGAAAACGCTGCATATTTTAAACATTATTTTTCACAACATGCATCTATCTTAATCTTTACTTTAAGTAAAATCTAAAAATACAATTTTGAAAAGAACAGTTTAATAATTATGAATATAAATTTTCCAAAATTTTCCGTTGTGTATTTTAGAGATACTTTTTTTTCATTTCACCGAACTGTTAATCTCACCTAAAATATTATTGATGTAATGATTTTTTATAAAATTAAATAAAATTGATAAAAACAATGAAAAATGAAACAATGCTACCCAATGAAAGTAGATTCAATTTTAAAATGTTGGTATCAATTTCAAACTAAATTATGAGTATTTGTAGGAGTCTGCTAACTCCAAAGATGAAGTAAGATGGAGAATTTGCGCTCAGAACAGTCTCCATTTTTGAAGTTTTCTACTAACATTCTTTCGTCGAAGCTAGTTTTAACCGGAACTGCTAAAAATAACGTTACCAAAATACTTCGGCCGAACATTCTTACCGCTGAAAATAATTCATTCAAAAACATTGTACACTAATTTTGACCAAGACCGCGAATTTGATCGAATCCTTCGGCCTAAAAAATATTTCTACCAAAGTAACATTTGTTCAAAATTGCCGCTAGAAATTCTTTGAGACCCGATTGTCAACAAAGTGTTACCCAACTTCCATGATTTTACCCTCATTGGCTGAAAACTCTTGAATCATAATCTACTCCAGTGCTAGTAAATGTGTGATTATGATTAACTCTAATCTTTGATTCCTAAAAATGTAAAATTAGAGAAAATAACTCAGAAGATTGGTTGCAACCTACCCAACAAGAAGACCGAACAACATATACATCCTAGACATGAAAGAGAGAATACTGTGGCCACACAAAAGGATTCTAAGGAAGAAAATGTCCCAAATACCAAAAATATGATGAATTTACATTGAAATACATGTCTGTGGGGAGCAACCCCAAAGAAGAGAGTTGCATTTTCCATTAAACTCAGGGGAGAGGTTCTAACCCTTTGACATTGATGTCAAAGGGGAGATAAATTGGACTAAGGATGATAGGGGGAGAATGTGTGCTGCCATCAATGACAAAGGGGATATTGTTGGAAGTTTGTTGTTGTCATTGATGTCAACCCTATCAAGCTGGTTTTGGAATCATAGTAAGATTGATAAAGGTATTTGGACATGAAGGAAGCTGTACTATGTATATACAAATAAACCATGAATGGATAGTATAAGACTACAGATGCTCGTGGTATGTGGCATGTCACATGGATCCTCATGGCTGAGGAGAAATTAATTTTTGAAAATGAAAAAGTGAATTGTACATGGGAAATTCCAAGATAATTGGCTACATAAAATAATCACAAAATAAGAAAATGTTGTAGGTCGGCCCCTAATGTTGGTGCTGAAGTGACATAAATGGTAATAAATAAACATCACTATATACCATTTGATAAGTCGAATTTCATAGGTAATATGAAGTAAAGAAGGCCGATTTCAAGGGAGGATGAAGTCTTTATGATGTGTGTGTTCTAAGGTATGTTATTTTCGTGTCATCTTACCATTTTTGCTAAATTTTTTCTATAAATATTCATATAAAATTATATGGTAATTTAGAAGACATATCAAGGTACCTCTGGTAAAAATTTCAGCCTTGATTCACTATAATTATGAGATAGACTCTGGTAGGAAGATAGGGTTTGTGACTAGTCCAAGCTAGTCAATAAACAAGTGTTCCGTAACACAGTCATAACTTCACACAGAACTAAAATGTGAAGTGGTTCAATCCCATTGGAAACTCTTTTATAGACTGTAGTTTCTGTGTGTGATTTTCAGAATCATCAGATGTTAAATATTGAGCGTGGGACATATGTGTACTGCTAATTCTCTCAACAGACCTCAATTGAATAAAGTCTAATTTTTTTCTATAACCTATTTTTGGGAGGATTCAAGGAGTGAAATTGAGGAGTTTCTTCAGAGAGTAAATTGATTAATATTATCTATAGGGTTAGATTACTCCAAGTATTGAAGAATTGCAGAAACTGAAAAAGTCTCAGAAGCATTATCGCCCTATGTGATGATTGTTGATGGTGATGATTTAATGTGAAAGTTTTATTATCTCTGTTATATTATTGGGTGGAAGGAAGGCAAGGATGGAGAGGTCAAAACTATCTTGATATTGAGAATAGATTTCCTTGGAGGTTTATCCTCCCTATACATTTGGAAGCTTTAGCTACCTTTGTAAGTCATTACTTCCCTGGAACACAAACTATTGATTATTTCTATATATTGCATGTAGTGCATTATGGTGTGTATTGGTAACTCTTTATACTATTGTCTGCTCATTGGTTATATTTTGAATGGTTTAAGTATAAGTTGAATTTTTTTTAAATTAAATTTGATATTGATTCAACCTCCCCTCTCAGAATCAACAATTAGATCCTTCAACTAGTGCAATGTATCCTCCTCTCAAAGCTCAACTTCGACTGAATTATCTGAAGCCATGTTATTTGAATTCATAGACAAAGTTTCCTTTTGAAGATTAAGAACTAGGCTACAGAGAATATTACATTCTACCTCAAGTATATCAATCATTTTCCTCTGTTGAACTAACAAACTGATGATGTTTTCTTATTGAGCGATGCAAAGATGTCCATTCTCATTGAATTTGGAGGTCACAAAGGGAAACATGGTTTTTTTGGAGTGAATGGGATCCTCATGTCTTATCAATACTCTTTGAAGTTCCTGCACATCCCTATTCTCCATGCTAACCAAACCTACACAGAGAAGATAATGTAAAAAAACTAAATCAACACTAGAAGCTCTGTCTAGAGGAGCACGAGAGTTGACACTAGGACCCTTCAATAGGTGGTGGTAGAAAAACTAAAATAAAAATATCAATAGAGAAATTTTTGTGCAAATGTATCGGTATCTCTACACTAGAAAACAAAGAAGGAAAATAAACACAAACCCTGAAACCAAAGCCCAAGAACCTTACCTCTCTAGGAATTGATGCTTAGACTTCATTATAATTCCAGAATTTAACCGATACCCAATTTATAGTGTAACTCCTCTTTGGAACTGAACCAAAAGTATGCATAATGATAAGAATACCAAAACAAAGGAAAACCCAACAACCAAAATTGAACCTTCTAAAATATAGAGGCTAGAATTTTCCCAGCGCCTAGTCTCTAGACTTAACCTCTTTTGGATTATAAACATTCCAAACAAAAACACAAAGGTTGATACTATAATTCCAAGCTTCAATTGACAACCAATTTCACTGAAATTCTTCCATGGAACTAAACCAAAAAGGAGTACAATGAGCAAAATTCCAAAACAAAGGAAAACCTAGCAACTAGAATTGAACCCTTTTAACAATAGATGCCATGATTTCCCCGATTCTTGGTATCCACACTCGACCACTCTAAGGTTATAAACATTCCAAATAAAAAGGACAAAAATCCACCCATAGACAAGATAATTACTCACCAGATAGCCAAGCGTAGCGATAGACCAATTGATTATGTTCTCATTTCCAAGCCTCAACCTAGCCTTATCCGACAATCCCTATACCGATCACCATCCAAGCATTCAATAACCACAAGCATAGAGATTATTTGCATGATGCTAGGATTATAAGATGTCCTCGACTCACCCATCTTGATGCCACGACGATGATGTGTGAATATTTGGTTTAGGAATGAATTAATGAGGTTGATTCACCAATTCAAAAGTGAAACTTACGGGATAGATATGGTCTCATACCCCCCACTTTTTATCAAGGCACAAATACTTAACTATGTGGCTCGTTTATCCCACCAATCAGATTCTTAATTTAGATATCGTTTGATGTGATAATAGGAGATTTTGGAGAAGGATATGGCTTCCTACTTTATTCAAGTGATGATGTTATTTATCTTGCTTCCCTCTAGAAGGTATTTTCCAAGTATTGTCTTAATGAAAATCATCGAGTCTCCAAATATAGAAAGAACTCTAAAATTTTCTTCTTTGGCTAGGATAAGATCATGTGAAAGAGGGTATGCCTCTACAAGGTTATTTGAAGATTGGCCAAGTCCCCAAGTGAATGAAAAACAAATTGTTCCTATGGGATCATGGAGACTCCCTCCCACTCCTACAACCCATGTTCCACATCATTTTCTAATAAAAATAACACACATGCATTAGAAACACATGTTAGGATTTGATCCTAACCCTCTTAGTTGGTTATTATTCATAAGGCTTATTAAATAAAGTTGAACAAATCAATGTAATAAGACCTAATAGAATCTTCATTTTCTAGAAGTATCTCACAGTAATGTTCTTTAGAAGATAGTAGTAGTATAAATAAGAGTTGGAGGAATGCGTAAGCTTGTCCTGAGTACCGGCCCCAAGAGATATTTGTTGCTCTTTGGAGGTTTCCTCGAAGAGGAAAGTGAACAAATATTTCTTATTGCTATCAATAATATATTTCTTCTCTCTGTTGAATGTTCCCATTAATTATGGGGTATTTTCTTGTTGTGTTATCTATTTCAGGTTAAGTGTATTACAATTGGTATGAGAGCTCTTTCCCATTCCAACATACATCCATAGTTGTTTTATATATTTGTAGTCTATTAGCGCATTCATGTCTTTAACCATAGAGATTCTCCTGCTCAACACATAAATCTATGGCTAGGGAATCATACACACAGGAAATAAAAGATGTACTTAAGCTCACAATGTTGGAAACCATTGTAACCCATGTTGGTACCCTTTTGAGTAGTACTACATTAGACAATACTTGTATATGGATTTGTCTTCTATGTACCCTTGGGTATATAGGGAGTCACATAGGTCTCCTAAAATTAGCTATAGATCATATTATTATCCACATTATTGTTATAGTGCCATAGAGAACAAAATTTGGGAAGATACTCTCTTGTACTTGGGTATTTGGGTAGTATGGATAAGGGTATTGTCTAGCCTCCTTTGTTGGTTCCATGAGATATTGGGTATCGAAAATTACCTGCTCAATCTCCACACTCTATATCGTAGGAGCTATACAATAGGGAAAACCTTGTTCAATAGTGAGCCCCGAACCCTTCTATTGTTGTAGCAACCTTGCCTCCTACTTCTCGGCTTTGAAATTACTATTTTTTCATAAAAGTTGGGAATTTTGATTAATCTGCAATATTATTTATATCGAGTATAACTCCGCTAGAGTGTTACATTACCAAATTTCCATCGCCACTAAGTGGTACACTCTATGTATTGCATTCTACTAAGTATTAGAATGTCATTCACCATGACTAAATGTTGGTTTTGTTCCCTAAGACATGGTAAATGAGAAAAAATTGAGAAAATGTCAAAACCTAACCACTTTCCCTATGTTTTAAGCCTTTTGAGCACTAACGTCAAGCCACTGTTAGGGAGTGTTAACGCTCCCTAATCAACTATGTGGGATAATTAGTAACGCTTTGTGGCCAAATTTGGGGAAGCATTGATCTTGTTATGGAAACCCACCTTTTTATATGGGTCAATCCCAAGATACTTTTAAGTGGTTATGGTCGAGGGATGACTCATAAACTTGAGTCATCCATACTCCCTTTTTGCAGTAATTAAATCCTAACCTAACGAAAGTGAATATCTCAACCATCTTGAATTGTTAGTGGTGGTTAAGCATCTCAAGTTCTATATAAACAAGGCCATTCATGGGTAAAGGGGGGAAGAGAACTATGAAGAGTATTAAACCTCTGTTCTTATGAGATTCATAGATAGTTGAGGAGCATTCTCATTGTCATCAAGCAGTGTACAAACGAGGTTGGAAACGTGAATCTTGGAGGAAATCTTGCATCAAATTATCATGGTTGTAAGTGTCTAATGTTTCTTTCATTAATACAAATTGTCTATTTCCCCATTCTTAACTTGCCTGCCATCATGCATGGATTTCTATACTTGCTAGCTTAGTTAGATTAGTCTTTTATCTAACACTGTATAAGTAGAAGATAAGGTTTGTTTTACCTTTTGTAGGAATATTGCAAGAGCAGTTTCTGCGTTCTGACATTGGAGCAGTGAGGAAAACCTACATGAAAAAGGTTAGATCTCATTTCCTTTCTTCTTCTCTTTTAACTTTCATGCATAAATAGATTTGAAAGAGGGAAATCAATGTCCATTTGTTCTCTTCTATCCTAGACAAAGAAAAATTGTCTAGGGGGAGTTCAAGGTATCCGTAGGGTGAAATTTCTCACAACAAAAAAAATGCTGACTCCCAATCGGGATCAAGCTTGTTTCCTGTTTTATACCTTTGTTTTTATATTTTGATGAATGCTTTATTTATAAACTTTTCTTTTGTTTTTAGTCTGTTCAAGAAGATTATAGAGTTCATATCCCATCCCATTGGAACTGCTGAACTTTAGGTTGTTTGGAAGTACTTTCAGACTCAATGATAACCCCAGTGGCCTATAGGAGCATTAATGCTCCCCTCAGTGGTCTACAGAGCACACTAATGCCATGTCTCTCTCATTATAGGACAAGTATTCCTTGTTTATATATGCCTTAGTTTTATACTTTTCTCCTCAAGCTTACCGCTTTTGCTCAAAATTTGTTCTGTAATCCCCATGCCTTGATTGTTTCCAAGCAAGGGATTGTGTTTGCTTTTGTTACCCCTTTCATCTGACATTCCATCAAGTTAGGAATCACAGCATAATTGTCATAAAGGTTAACTCAATCCCTTTAGACACCTTATGTTGTCTTAGCTTGAACCCTGGTGTTAAACGCTTCATCACATTTCTTCCAAAGCTTTTTAAGTGTTCTATTTGATTTTTTGAGTCTTTTCTTTGATTTGGAGATTTTACAATTTTCTTTGTTGAGTTTCTTGTTTTGTATTTTTGGAGCTTGAACCCTTCTCAATATGAGTTTCCCTGGACTCTTTTGCAACTTTGCGTTGGCCATTAATATTTTCTATTTGGGATTTGAGATTTCAACAAGTCATTTCCTTTTTCTTTAAATCTTTGTGTTCTTGTTTGAATGTTTGTTAAAGACATTGTTCCATTTTCTTTGAGTACTTGTCAACATTTTGAGTGCACATTTTGTTTGATCTTTTTTTCTTCATGTTCCTTTTACATACATTGGATCTTTCATTACAAGTATGAAGTTAGAAAGAACTTTCATTTGATTTGAATTCATTGCATTTACAATCAAATGAAAATAATTTTGCATTCTAGTTAGTGGTGGGTGGAGCATTTTTTGAGCTTGCATTTTAAAGCGAAAATTGCATGGTTTTGGAATTTTTGAGCCATTCTAAAAATATTCCTCCCCTCATGATCAGGGGGGGGTCAGAAATCATGTATCCGACTATTTCTTTGACTCATATATTATACACTTTTCACATTCAAAGAGTAGTTTATGTTTCTTGCTTTGAAAGTTGTAATCATTTATTTTCTTGAAACCTCTTTCTCCTTTTTATAGATAGCCTTCATAGAAAGAAAATATTGCATTGCATTCATATTTTATTTTAAGTATTCTTGGAATCATGTCACATTATCATCATCAAGTTGAATCCACAATTCCCTTTGAGTAACAAACAACCATAAAAGTAACAAGCACGTAATCTAAAATCAAATAGACCTTTTCTTATTAGAAACATCACAAGTCTAGGATTTTAGGTCCTTGATTGTAGGGTGGAGAGTAAATCTCCCAAGGCCAATTAAATGAAATTGTAGAATACTAAAGAATGTTGAAATCCAAGTAGTAACAAATGAAATTTGTCGGGAGAGCTCCTCTTACATGGGAGTTAAGCACGAAGGTCAAGCAACAATTTGGGATCTCCTTTCTCTCGCTTTCTTCTCCTAGTGGGACTACAAAAATTTTGGAGCTTTGAAGATTGGCAGGTCCCAAGGGTGACACCACTTCTTCTTAGTATTTGGGTCATGGATTTGTGTCCACCACTCCTAGTTCCATTTTCTTAGTCTTGACTATCAACTTCTTACCTGCCTGACCGTTCGTTGCGAAATTGGTAAACATAGTTTTTTTTCCTAGGATTCTACATGGGTGACTCCAATGGGGGTTCCTTCTTTAGAAGGTTTCTTATGGTACCTGAGGTAGAAATCACATCACACTTTCAGTACCTCTGGAGGGTGGCCCCATGAAGCAGGGGTTACTTGCACCGGGAAGGGCTGCTATTTGGAGGTCGAGGTAATTTCTTCTCATATCTTCATTGACGACATCAACTCCCATCTCTGGAAGATCCCTAATTTTTTGTTTTCTATTATATTATAGGGAATTTGATAGTGCGTGATATTTGGTTTAGTAAACTATATGTTAAGTTCATGTATATGGCATCAATTCCTGGAAATACCAACGAAGGGACCCCTTTCCTGTGGGAAACCATTTGTTTTTCCTTCTTTTGGAAATATTAGTCCTCCTTATATTAAGCAGCATTGAGGCCTCTCTATCTACCATCTCATGCTATTTGATATATTTTTTTCCTAATTCATGAGTGGAAATGATCCCACTTCATGCCATGCAAGCTCTCCACCCACATTATCATCAACCCCATGTTGGACCTTCCACCTCTTTACCGTTATCTTCTTCCTTTATCCTCTTCACCGTGAAATTCTTAATGCTAGTAACCCAGAGGATAAGAAGAAATGTTGGCCCTGTCACTTGGTGAGAAAAAATAGGTCCCTTAAATATCTATTTGGGCTAGCAATACAGAACAAGAATTTTTTAGTTGATTAGTGGCTCAACTAAGTAGCAAACAAGAAATGAACAACAAGATAATAAAACTAAACTAATAATGTAACAACTAAAATTGATGCAAGAAAGAGAGACAAGAATACATACTAAATGAGACCGGGTCTTTGAATTGATACTCCTTGGAGAAATATGGAACTTATGAGTCCCCTCTTCCATTCCTCCCAGCTCTTGAGTCCCCAAATACAAAGCTTTTTCTCTTATAACAATGGATGAAAGTGAAAATACAATGGTGAAGAATTGATAGTTGAACTTCTTAAGAGGAGAGAAGTGCAACAATTGCTATGAATGCTCAAAGAGTTCTAGAAGAAAGATTGTTTCTCAAAGACAAATTGAACAAACATAACAATACTCAAATTGCTTCTTCTTCTTTTGCATACAATGGCCCTTATTTATAGGAGGATGGAAATAATTTTCTCAACTAGTTTCAAATTTGAATGGGAGTCCTTTGGAGGTACCTACCATCCTTTTCAGTTATCCCAAGGTGATATTTTGGGTCTATCCTGGGGTCTTTTATGGAAGTGGTTTAGGCCCAACCAAAATCATCAATACATCATTTCTACATATGTGCAGGTTTTTCAATTGCCAGTCGCATGAGGAACGCATTGTGCACATCTACATTAAGTTACCCACACGGGTGTGTGCACGTTGTCTTTGTTGAATGTGCATGGATTTCTAGAACCACTTTTGTATAGTTTTGTGCTTATGTTTCCAAACCGAGTGTAATCCTTCCATAATTATTGGTAGTATGATGTACTTATGTCAACGCTTCTTCATCCATTACTATTTGGTGGTGAGAAATTGTTTTGGTAATAAGAGATGCCCCTCGACAAAAGTAAGGTTAGGAGCTTACATATAGCTGAAATACATCACCATTTATTTTTGTGATGACGTCATTGTATAAAAGCATGAGAGAACTTTGTAGTGAGGGATGGTGAGAGAAATTTGTTGAGGAGCGAGACAAAAATATTTGTATCAGCATTCTAGAAAATATTTTTTGTATTAAATGAGGAGGGTATGTCTCATTCTCAGGTCATGAAATCATGCCAGGATAATAATAACCTAAACTGGCCACATGGAGTAAATACCTACAGCCTCTTTGGGGGCGAAAATAGATGATGGTTATGATGACTGAACTATCTCTGAATCGAGGTATGATCAAATGATAGGAATTGATGGCCAATTAGATTCATAGGTCTTTGACTGTGACTAAAATGTAGCGGTCAAGCATAGTAAGACCCACCGTAACATGGAAATTGTTGGAGTTGAATAAATAAGGGGTCAATGACATCAAAAATAAATAAGGACTCTTTCTTTGTCGTCTGATACTACTCATTAATGGTGGGATGAGAGCCAAGATACTTCCACCTTCCTAGAACCTTTTGTTGATTTTGACAGGGAAGGAGGCACGACTGCAAGAAAAAAATGGCTTCTTGACATCGATTTGATCAAAATGGTGTCAAAAACTATGTTGGTGAAGGTGAATGGGCTCATAATCATGAACGATGTCTGGAATATAAGGAATTCAATAAATTCCCTTGGTTTGGGGGTGTTGATGGATGGAAGAAACCATAAAACATAATATGGTGTTAGGGGACCACTAGATATTGGGTAAACTGTGCTGAATGGGTGAGACCTGCAAGGAGATGTAATATAGGTCCAAATATGGGGTATGGATTTCTGTAATGGGAAGAAATTTAGCTATGGTACAAATATATTGCAGAGGTGGAGAGTTGAGTGAAATTCCCAACCAAGGGTGACATGGGTTGTTGTGTGCTAAGGAAAAAATGTCGTCAGCTGCGATGACCAAAATCTATTGTACTTGTTGGAATTAAAAGATGATTTATACAATTATCAAATGAATAAATACCGGGGGTTGAAAGTACCTGAGTAGAAATGGGTGCCCCAAAGAAGTACATGGCTTTGACGGTAATTATAGCGGAAACCCCCATGGGAATACACTAGGGGTTCTAAAGTGCAGGCAAAGATAATCGTCTAAAGTATCCTACCTTTAACAACTATCCCAACATTACCCCCACAATCATACACAAAAGAAAAAGTATAGGGATCCAATAGTCCTACCTTAAACTCCGCGTCCGGTGTCTATCCCTTTGCGCTTAGTTTTTTCTTGACTTTAGATCTCCTCCCAAGGCCAACTCACATTCACCAAAAGACAAACAAGAACTACATGCATTCTATATATGGATTAGTGGGTTAGATATCATAACCAAAATACAAATAAATCCAAGTGAAGATGGAAGATATCATTTGGTGGGATGAAAAAAGTATTTCTTTATATTAATCCACAAGTCGCTAATAATATGAGACCAAATTGCTCCCAATCCTGTCCCTGGCTCCTCTTCACCTGCACCAACTTCCACATATCCTTATCCTCTTCAATTCTCTCTAGGGAAATGGTAGGCTCTGGTAATGGAGGAAAAAAGGGCTGAAAAAGGAAATTCTGGCTCAAACTCACAAAAAATGTGGCTACAAAATATTAAAGTGGGGGACACCTAAATGGGTAGTGTTTCTTTCTCTATGATTATTTTTGGAATGGGACCCAACACCTTATTTTATAGCTGCACAATAGTTATTCAGCTTGGTGACCTACAAGGACTCTGTCAAATGGTTAGGGTAACGTCTCCTGCTCGCGGCTCTTTCACAATGTGTGAGCAGTGAGGACTTACATGCCCAGTTGGGCTCTTCTAGTCATGATAGCTGTAATGCAAAAGGTTAGAAACAAAACAATAAAGGTATTAACAAGAATCAAACAAGAACTAAATAAATAACATGAGCATGAAAATAAAAAACTAAAACAAGTGACAATGGAACAAGTTCACCAATAGATAGGTCGATCCGATTAGTGTGAAACTGTGAGGTACACATAGGGGAAAGGGGACTTGGGTCCTTCCTTTCTCCAATGGAAGGCCTTTGAGGCCCTCAAATAGGATGCTTTCCTTACAAATGAAAGGTGAAAATATGAAATGAAAGAACTCAAGCTTGTCCACTCTAGTGAGAGATGGAGAGCTTATGAAATGGTGTTGATTATGATAATTACCAAAGAGTGAGTCTCTAATAATCTCCCAACAATAGCATAACACTACAATGAATTCCCTTGAAGAAATGATGATCATCCATGGCTTTTATAGCCAAGTTTGAGCTATTATGCACCCCTCTTGAATGAGAAGAGGGGCAATAGGGCACATTTTAGGTCTTCTTTGACCAACCTCCCCACTAGACATTGAGCCTCGGATTTGGATGTCAACCCAATTGGGATGATCCATTATGTTGGGAGGCCGCACTGCCCATATAAATGCTACTAAGCCATAAAGCACAAGGAAACACTGAATGAGTGTGAAGAAACAATACCTGGGCCATCTTTTCAATTTTAGGGAGTCCAGTATTTTAACTATGGACTCCATGGGGTTCCTTTTTCAGAATTTTGAAGTCCCTTAGGCCCCAAAAGGGGGTTAAAATTATACCTGAGAATACTCTTCTAGCCAACCTTAAGCTCCTAGAGTCTACCTTGTTCATAAAATGACCGCCTAGATCGGGGTAAACTATCACCAGACAAACATGCTTTCAAATTTTAGTTTACGAACTCAAGGACAACAAGATTATGTTCGACGATCTTTTAATGTTTAAAGAGTCTAAAAATGATTAAAGAAGACTCATATTTGTTTGGGAGTTCCGAGGGTGAGGTCAAGAGTGATGATGAGTCAATGCAAATGAGGCTCTAAACTCGTAATCAAGAAAAGACTAATAAGGACTCCTGAGCCTAAAGTCATTAAAAGGAGTGGACGCCAAAAAGAAATGAGGATCTAACTAGGCATCCATGTAAAGGTAGGTCACCACTAAATTGTCGACCACCTCTAAAAGTAGAAAAGGATGGTTTCTGGCTCACACCATGGTGGGATCAATCCTATGGCAGAGAAAAAGATAAGACCGATGCGGCAAAGTGGAGGTGGAATCCAACTGATGAAAAGTTGGAAATGAATTTTTAATTAAAGGACCTTTAAAATGACCCAACTCTCTAAAGTTTCCCAAAACCAAAAGTAACACGCAAAGATCAACATCCCATAAGAAAACTCAAAACCACATCAAACGATTTTCAAGCTAAAATGACAAGGTCCAAAATGACAAAAAAGGGGCCATAAAGTCTATAAATAGAAGTTGTTCATTATCACCATTGTAAATTGAGAATTGACCAAAAGTCAAAAACACCCCTTTTATAAAAGAGTTTATTCTAGGAGCTCTTATAGGATCTAAACTTAATCCTCCATTGGACCAAGGAAGTACAAACTAGCCTCTCTTGCATTTCCTGCCACTTTCCTTTGTTTCTTTATTTTAGTTTTGGGAGGGCGCCACACTTCAAAAAGGTCACCCCTACATGCACGCTGAGTCACATAGGATACCCCTGCATGCCCTCACAGGCAAAACATTCTACTCCATGCATAATGCTGACCAGGTCCACTACACCCCGCGTACATCCTCAAAGATGTGGAAAATTAAAAAACAAGATTTAATTCATCCATGAACTTCATATCACTTTGGCAGGATGTATGTTCACTGAGAGAGAGGGAGCATGAGGACGTGGATATTTTGGTCAATGAGATCCCCACGTTATGGTTTCATTGAGGACAATGTGGTTTGTGGTGTTCTTCCAAAGAGTTCAGGTTATGAGGGCACAAACCTGCATCACTATGAATGCCTAGATTAATCGGCGATCCCGACGCTGGAGGAATTTATGATTGAGGGCGCCGCTGGACTCCATCAAGACATTTACTTCCTTACTGGTCTTTCGAGGAGAGGTGATCCGATCAACTTATGCACTTTCCCCCTGTGCCTCTCACAACATTGAGGATTTTATTGGACTCCATTGTGAGGCTAGTATTGAAAAAGTAGGTTCTCAGGTGTTGTTGTTGGGTAACTCCTATAGACTTAGCATTTAAGGCCTAATCATGCAATGAAGAAATGACCATTTCAGTTGTTTACTTATCCCCAACACAAAACCCCACATGTATGAAATACAAAGGTATAAACAAGATTAGATAACTCTACCTTAAGTCCCTTATTCATAATGATCCCTTTGTCTTCACTTGCTCCTTGATTGCAGGCCTCCTCCCAAAGATGACTTGTATTCACACATGAACAAACAGAGAGCTACGAATATGCATTTCATATACTAATTGTCGGTTAGATGAAAATATCATAAAATAAATACTCAACTTGAACACATCATACATGGTGGGATGGGAAAAGTATTTCTTTTGTATTAATCTTCACAAGAGTAAATCCCATGTATCGGCACTGCCCTCAAAATGGCCCCGGGCTCATCTTCAAATGTCTCCAATTTCTTTGGTTCTATAATTCTCTTTGCACAAGGATATCTAAAGGTTGGGACAAAGGGAATTAATTTGGGTGGTATAGTCTCTCTACTATGATTTTCCTCTTCTCAATGAACTCTACCCCTTCTCTTTTGCAGGGCTAGAGGTATTAGGATGGTCTTAATGACCAGCTCTACATGGACGAAGGTTGAAGTTAATCCTACCCAAAGTCAGGTTCCACAACAACTTTTCTTTTCATGTTTCAGAGGTCCACATGGGTCAGAAGGGTCACTAGTGGGACAGAAGATACATCGCCATCGTGAGGGTTAACTAACGTAAAATTCCTTTAAAAATGGAGTTTTTAGAAGAGTTGTTCATGAGTGGCTTGGAAAGGAAGAAATATGAGATGGCTTGATGCCAAAAGCATGTCTAGTGCAAATTAGTTAAACAAATGTTCCCCTAATTGTGTGAGTTCAGAAGATCATCTAATGGCCTAAATACATTTACTTCACGGTTCACCACCGTTCCAAAATAAGGACTAGGGACCGTGGAAACGGAGATGCCATCCGCAAAATACGATTGTCTCACCGAAAAGGCATACCCATTCTGGGATGAAATAAAATCATGGCTACCAATCAAATACTAATCAGAGATCCACATGTTATATAACTATATAAAGTGTATCCGTGATGAAATACACACAGCTGAGCTACATCTCAAATCAAAAAAGATATACATGTATAGTATCCATCTTCTAGAAGCCGAGCACCGGAGCGTCTGGAGATGAGGTATTCAGAGCTCGAGTAACAACTTTAAAATCTTCAAAAATTGGGTAGAAGTGTAATATGAGTGTAATTAAAATTTGACTACCTGTGAGGTCTCTCTCAATCATCAAGCTCTGCATGTACTAGAGGATCTTGATGATCAGACCAAGGTTTCATTGATTTCAAACAAAGACTTGATTGGAATTTCAGATTTGGTAAAGCATGAGGCAAGAGGACAACCGTAGAGGGTCCCATCGTGCTTTCTGGTAATAACTTGCCTTGGACAATAGTATGACAAATGATGAGACTCAGCACATGGCATTGATAGAATTCTCACGATGCAGAGGCAACATTAAACTCCATATGGAAGAATAACCAAACGGAGGAGGACACAAATCCTATGTAGCGAGGATAGCTTCCTGGCAATATGTATTAAACTCTGCAGCTTGACTAACAAACCGTATGATGTGCTTTGTCCAAGGGCAAAACATTGTGTCACGAAAAAGAAAAATAATTTCTTCCTTCCTCTCTTTTGGGGTATTGATTTTTTCTTTTCAATAATTATGGAAAAGAATAAAGAATGCTACATTACAAAGGAGGAACAAGTATCACAAACATACTAGTTCTAGGCGCTAGGACCGTGACCATGTTTAGAGAAAGGGATACTCGAAATCCTCTCCGTGGGTCAAGGTTGTGTCAAGACGCAGAGGAAAAGTGCTGCAAGGCTTGCGTAAAAAGCATGCTTTAGGTGGTTTAGTGGAGAGCAACATGGAGCCAACACTAGGCCAAAGACACAGGACGTAAAATGCAGTTAATCAAGATATAATGATAACATCCTTCGATGTAAATTTAACAAGCCTAGAGAAGGCAAACTCAAATGCTCTTCATGTTTAGAGAGTCTAAAAACTCTAAAAGGAGACTCCACTATGGTACCTTTTCAAAGGTAGTCTAGTCTAATGGTCTAAAAAGGGGTAAATTATCACCAAAAGATGTCTATTCAAACCATTTTAACAAAAGATAAAGACAAGATCGAATTTCGCCATTTTTCATTTTGGCACTCCAAAAAGCTTAACTATGGACTCGTCAGAAATGTTCTTCCTGACCATTTTAACGAGTGTGAAAAATACACACTGAATTTATCTTTTCAATTTAGGAGTCCTAAAAGAGATTAACTATGACCTGGGGGTTCCTTTGTAAATTTAGTCCCTCGTGCTCCTAAAAAAGGGTTAAAATTATACCGAGAATACTCTTCTAGAGAACCCAATTTTAGGAGTATACCTTGTTCTGCACAGCCTGACCATCCAACCAAAAGGTAAACTAATCATCAATGCATGTAGGTGACGCAAATTTCTGCTTAGTGAGCTGAAAGGCCACAAGATCACCTCCTAATGTAAATCTTTCATTTAGAGGGTCTGAAAATGGGTTAAAAGGAGACCCGTTATGGTTACTTTTATCAGTTAATCCTGACGAGATCAAAAATCATAAATGCAGTCTCATCGTATGTTGCTTTTGGATTTCAAAGGGATATTGAAAGACAACAAATATTGCTCGTTCTCGACACTTCGTGGATAGATGCCTAACATCATCTCGAGAGAAGTCTTCTATGAAAAGACATGCATGACACTAAGGGTTCTAGAGATATCTATAGGAATCATTTCAACGATGGTTTCCATATTTCTCTTCGTATAAACAACAACATGTGTAGCCAGAAGATTGATAGGACAAGACCCATTCCGCAACATGTCAACGGAATTCCCTGCCTAATTCTCAAGGCCAACCTCCTCGAGGTAAGATCTATGTTGTAGATCATCCTAGGGTTTGTCCGAACCATTATTGGCTTCGATGATAGCTTCGAGGCGTGCACTAAGTCCAAGAATCAAAGATTCCGGTGAGGGAACCTTTGGAGCCCAAATAGGCTCAGAATTGATCTAACTCAGTGGGAGTCGATCGGTGGTCGGTGGAAGATTTCTCTCGACTAAAAGGCAGACGCCACTTAAGTCACAGGCCAAGTGGGAATGGCTATACCATGGTGCCCTATCCATTCCATCATGGTCAAGGGAAGGAAGAATCCGTGGATCATTGAAGTAAGTCGTGCGAAATGACGGAACTTGGAAAATCTCAACCTTGTGGTGATCTAATATGAATTTAACATCGCCTTGAGGAGGAGGGTAATCGAAAGTACCCATCAAAGGTGGGAACAAACTAAACCCTACGTTGACGATGCCGAGTTGAGGATTATCAATCATCGGGACTACGAATTCCCCTAAAGAAGGGTCAGGTCGGGAGAAAGACAACTGATCAATGGTCACAATCCGACCCTCGTGTGGAAATAATAAGACCTGAAAAACTATAGTGACCACTTCTTGCATGGCATAGGTCCAACTCCTTCCTAACAAGAGATTGTAGTCGAGAGGTGCAACGGCCACTTCAATATCGACACACATGGTCTTCCCTCCTAAATGCATGGGGAAAGAAGGGATGATGCCATGTGGTCGGAACGAATGACCGTCAAAAGTGGTAAGAAGAGTAGGTGATGGAGACAAAGAAGCCTAGCCAATCGCCTTCCAACATGCCAAAGACATTATGCATGTTGAGGTGCCTTCATCAACCACCATGTGGAAAATATTCCAGGTAAAAGTTTTCGTGGACTAAGCCACTACTATCTAAAATGCTATGTGGTAAGGGAGACGAGGTTTTAAGTCGGTCGTATCAAGCATGATCATACCTGAGTTACAAGTCTTTGCAGATCCTAAAGTGGCTAACAGAGCCTTTCTCTAGGAAGGGCAGCTTTGGAGGACCTCCAAAGCAGACATCGCACAAGAGGTTTGGGACAAATCCTCCACCACAGACTAATTCTGGGTGGCCCTTGCATTTGGGTTGTGAGAAGCTTTCTTGAACGCACCTTTTGGGATGCGTGTCATTGTTTCACCCAACATATTCTCTATCTAGAGAGGAAGTGATGGGATATTAGCTTATTTACCTTTGTCATAGGTGTTTATATTTCCGTAGTCATGTTCTCTAGTCGATATATAGGCATCACCTTTCACCATATACACATTTGCGAATGGTGGATTATTCGCAGGCGGAGGGGGTCCTTGACTGACCCCTTCCACGCTTGTAGAGGCTTGGGTTAGATTTTTCCCATGTTGAAATGGATTTGTTAACACAACATACTGCTATTGTGATAATAACTTTTGGGCCTCCACAAGCCGAGGGAACTGATGAGTCGGGTGGTCTTCCACGCAAAGGTTACACGGATAATTTTCTTTTCTTTTCTCAGTGTTGTCCCCATCAACATTATTAGTGGGTTTCTTATCCCCCTTACCCTTCTTACATTGTTTGTTCTCTCCATCAGGTTGTTGGGTGCCCTTTGTATTTGTCGATTGCACACTATGTACATCCGACGTTTGGGTAGGGGAAGCAGTCGGACCAGTGGTCTGGCTGGCCGCTGTGTGCCGTATAGACAGTTGCTACAATTGTTTTGTTAGTTGTTCAACGGGCTTTGCTTGTGTTTAACAAACAATACCATCAACATGTTGTCCAACTCTCTATCTAGTTTTATCAAGTATGGAGCGTAGCGCATCCGATAATATTTTGTATAGTAGACCAGACTGAGAATAGATGAGCTCAAGCTGTTGAGCTCTCATGATTGCATCTTCTTTGGAAAACACTCCCAATGTTGCGACGTCTTTGGATAACTGCGGGACCAAAGACTTAAGGAACCACTCAAGCAGGAATGCTGGTGGGATTGACACTTTAATCAAACTCTTCTGATGTCTCCATTATCGGATGTGATATGAGATATGGTCTGCCTTTGTCTATTCAAAATTAGCTAGCAATTCTGTGCTAGCACGTATCTCATAGGTAATTAGAAATGGTTTAGGAAATCCATTGCTAATTCTCTAAAGGAAGAGTATTTTGAGTGGTCGAGCTCAATGTACCATTTCCCAACACTCCTAATGAGAGTGCGTTGAAACAATCGCAACTGTACGGAGTCGTCTTTCAACGAATTAGATGGGCACCAAAGGTAAAAGGTAGTCACATGATCTCTTGGATCTTCCTTAGGTTGGGACTTGAACTTTCGTATGTCTGAAGGCAATTTCTTCAGCATAGGGGGCCAACACAGATCATGAAAGATAGGGTCTTTCAACAACCTTGTTAAGTCTGGCAAATGCAAGGTTGCTAGGAAAGGTAGTTTGGGTTGTTGGTGATAACTATGGAAAAAGGGACCTGGAGTTTAACTGGCACAAGGTTTCCAGGAAAAGTTGGGCTGCTGACCAGGGTTCTGGTAAAAACCATGGCCTTGACCAGCGTACGAATTCTGCGTTTGGAGAGACATCATCGGCTGATTCCCAAAATAGGATGTAGATGGCTGGGAATGCATCATATTTAGAGGACTTTGGGAAGGGTTTCCCCATGCCGATCCCATGGGCATAGGTCCTGTGCCTTGCCCGAGGTTCCATTGGTTGTGAAAGGAGTTTCCCCAGATCGAAAGTCCTGACGAGGGAATGGATCCCTGCCAATAATTCCAAGGGCCTGGTGCGAAAGAAGTTCCTGGGTTTTCCCCCTGTGCAGGAATAGTACCCTACATAGGATTAGGTTGTATGTAACTGGGTTTTCCCCCAGTTGGGAAAGTAGTTGATGCGAAATCATTGTTACCAAATTCCCCAAACAAAGAAAATGATGGTGAACCTACCGAAATATTCTGAGAAGGTGGTCCTTGACTCCCTATTCCAAATGAGCTATGGTGTGTATTCGGTCCCGTGGACTGCTGGTGAGTACCGCCGAGCGAAGGGGATGAAGGAGGGATGTGAACTCCTCCATAAGGGAAGGCATTAAAGGAAGCTGGTGTGCCCCCCATGGACCCTTGCAGAGGATCATT
The DNA here is from genome assembly GCA_010110895.2 of Picea sitchensis. NCBI lineage: Eukaryota > Viridiplantae > Streptophyta > Pinopsida > Pinales > Pinaceae > Picea > Picea sitchensis. Next base: position 1,697 of record SNQJ01S0125251.1, on the reverse strand, counting down.
AGAGCTCCCTGCCCCCATACCTAAAGTCTGTAAACTGGAGTAGGTAAGTACAGGACTTGTACTTGAGCTAGGCATCCCGTACGAGAACGGAGGGCCTGTCGTACTCTATGTGAAAGGAGTAGTGGCTGCCACCAAAGATGGGATTAGACCGCTTCTTGAGGTAGAGGTAGTCAAGACCATGGGGGCTCAAACTGACTATGGTAGGTTAGGAGGTGGAACACCCCCTGTGGTGACAGTCATAGCGGGAATATGACGATTCCCGAAAGAAGCAACAACATTTGTTTCCATTGCTACTTGGGACACTGTCTAGCGCTCATAAGGTAGGACCTGTACGATGATGGGAGATGATAGATCAATGATGGGAGGGTTATAAGGACCAAGAGTTTCCACTCCAAGGTCTACAATGGTTGTTTCATCTAGATGTTGGTCGAGCATAGTTTCTTGTGACCCGGTCACTTCAAAAGACCCTTGTTGGTCTAACTTTCGCCTTAGTGGTGGCGGGGGTGGCTCTAGTGTAACCAGTGGCAGGCCTAGAAGCCTTCATGACCAACGGAGCTTGTGATCCTCCACTGTGTGAGAATATCAATGACACACTAGGGATTTCTACTCATTCAGCAAAGATCAACACACAGTAGAAAAATTCCCTACAAGATAAAACAAGCAAACACTAAACTAGTTGGAAGAACAGTTACAACAACCAACACTACAACAACTTACCGGTGCAAGTGAAAATCGAAAATGGAAGTACCCTCTGGGTATAATCTACAAATCATGGCCCAATTTCTATCCTAGGTACCGAGGTATACCCCCATAGTCACCCGTGTATGTCACTAAAAAAGATAGGCAACTAGGTTGCCAGCACGTGAACAGTCACCAGGCGGGTACAGTCGACAGTCGGGTAGACCAAAATGAGTAGTGTATCGAGCTCAAATCATGTCAAGGGTATCAAAAGAAAGTGGTACGGAAGACAATTGAGGACCTCGAATGGATTCGAGACCCATGAAGCTCCCTGGCAAATGCAATCGACGAAATCCCAAGACAAGCCCTCTATATGTGTTCTCCACTACGATTGGTCCGGCTTTGGAGGGGCTATCTCCGCTACCTTTCCACACACGACATCATGTTTATCCCCTATGTTAGAGGGGGGTCCCAGATAAATTTCACGATATAGGACTTGGACACTCCCTAACTCAGACTCTGATGTTTGATTTAATGGCCTTGAAGAGTTTCCTCTCCAACCTAATTCAAGGCCCTAACCCTAAACTAGTTGGTTGACCCTACAAACATAAAAAGTCTAATTAATTTTAGATTCAACGTTCTTTTTTAAGGCTTTTCTTAAGTCAAGGGTTATGGAAATGAAACTAGTGATGTTTTGAGCGACACAAAGCAAAAATAAACTGAAAACTGGAAACAAAATAACCTTTATGAACAAATTCAAATTTGCGTTTTTCAATTTCCTAAACAACTTTTCAAATTATGATTTCTAAGATCTTTAAATCAGCCCACTCAACACAGGATTTCACTCAACTACGAGATAATTATTGTCTAAGTAAACCATTAAGAACTTGTGAAAACAAAACTTTTCCTTGATTATTAATTCAACAAACACTTATTCAATCAAACCAAGAAGTGAAAGGATTTTTTTTTTTAATCTAATGCTAGCAAAGAAAAAAGGAAAAATAACGACAAGTAAAGAC
>SNQJ01S0125250.1:16430-26489 GCA_010110895.2 Picea sitchensis | reverse complement strand
TTGGGGGGGGGGCGGATTTAGAGGGAAAAGATCATTATGCAAGTTATAATAATGTCATAGGGAGGGTGAGAATTTGTATCATTCTATGTTCTTAGAGAGAAGGGATGGCTTCGTCAGATAAATAAGATTTTATTTCTGAGACATCAACAAATTGTTCGCATACCTCTTCTGTTGGGACTAGGAAATGCAATAGGAATGTTTGTAATGCAAATGAGGCATCACATTTTTTAACTAGTCAGAATTTTGATCACAGTGCAAACAATTTTGTTCAACATGTTCCTCATGAAATTCCTAAATCAGAGGACTTTGAAGGAATTGATGATGAAGAGGAGGAATATGATGGTGATAAATATATTCAACAGTTTAATAGTAATGAAAATGATCAAAATGTAGGTCAAAGTGGAGACTATGATCAACGTTTAAATGATTGGGATGAAAATTTTCCTCCAAGTGAGGAGTTTCAAGCTACTGATGAATATTTACAAGTCACCAATGAATATGATGGAGAATTTCCCTCAAGTGGAAATTTTAAAAGTAGTGAAGATGATTATGACAATGGTGGACACTTTTTCCCGAGTGGGGAATTTAAATATAGCAGTGTTGGTGATGATGAATTTCCTCCAAGTGAGGATTTTTAAGGTACTGATGAAGATTTTCCTCCAAGTGAGGATTTCCAAGGTAGGAATGAGGTTGATGAAGAATCTCCCCCAAGTGGGGATTTTAAAAGTAATGATGATGATTATGGAAATGCTGGACAGTCTTTCTCAAATGAGGAATTTAAAAGAAGCAATGTTGTTGATGATGATTTTCCTCCAAGTGAGGATCTTCAAGGTACTGATGATGATAATGAATATTTTCCTCCAAGTGAGAATTTTCAAGCCATGAATGAGAATGATGAAGAATATCTCTCAAGTGACGATTTTCAAAGTAGTGAAGATGATTATGCCATTGGTGGACACTCTTTCCTGAGTGATAAATTAAAAGGCAACAATGTTGATGTTGATTTTCCTCCAAGTGAGGATTTTCAAGATACTGATGAAAATTTTCAAGGAACTAAGCAGGATGGTGAAAAGTTTCACTCAAGTGGGGATTTTGAAAGCAATGAAGATGATTATGTCAATGTTGGACACAATGTTGATGATGATTTTCCTCTGAATGATTATGTTGATGATGATGTTCTCGATATTTCAACTGCAACAAATCAAGGTGATCGACATTCTCTAGTTCAGTCTCCTGACAATGTTTTGCTTGACACTCCTTGTGGTGATAATGAAAATTCTTCTAGTGAGGATGATGAAATAGTAGATACATTGCAAAGAAACAATGTGTCTAGGACTAGGATTAGATCTTTGTATATCAATCAAAATCATTCTAGTTATACAAGGTCTAGGAAATAATTTGTCACTAAATCAATTTCCATAAGTGAATTGATTTCAAGTGAACGTTGTCAAAATAATTGTTTGAAAAGCATGGACTGCATGTATTCCTTGAATAAAATGCCAGACAATTGGATTAGGTTGATGGAAATTTGGTATGGATTGTTTGTTTTCATTGATGTCAACCATTGGAGAGTGATATTGTATATTTATGTCAACCCTTAGTGATTGATGTCAACCCTTGGAGAAAGTCCGGTAGTGAATTCCGGTAGCACAAAGGTTTGAGTAATGGAACCAAGTTTGTTTAATGTATAACAATATGATTTTTAATATATTTGAAGGTAAGGCTATTATATATGGATATTACATGTCATGTCATTTCCGATGGTATGTGGAACGCCACATAGCTCCTCACGGTTAGAGAGTTATGGCCATGTGCAGTTGGAGAAACCAGGTTTGGGTAATGGACCCAAGTTTGTTTGATGGATAATGGTACGAGTTTTGATATATTTGCAGGAAATACTATTCTATATGTATATTACATGTCATTCCATTTTCATTGGTATGTGGAACGTCACATAAATCCTCACGGTTAGAGATTTATGACCATGTGAAGTTGGAAAACCCTCATGAGTCATCTAGAAGCCCCAAAAGGTCAAAGTAGTCAAAGTGGTTTAAGAGATTTTAGAAGGTAAATAATAAAGTGAAGTGATGAGTATAGTATAATTCAAAGTGAATACAAAATAAATTATTTAAATAATAAAGTTAATGGAGAAATTACTAAGTTGACAAGTGGTTAGAAGTTGGTTAACCCTAAAATAAGGAAAGTGGGTTAAGATGGTTAAAAGGTAACCGCTTGAGGAAGCTACATGAAAGTAAAAATAATAGGCAAGTGTTAGCACTCAATTTTTCCAATATATTTTCAAAACTTCTTCATCATATTTATGTTGAAATTATCAAAATCCATTTGAGTGTTTGCCAATGTCCAAACCTCAAATTCCCCAATCTGTCTTGACAAGTTCCTATTGATATCCTTTCCTAAGAAATCCTTTTGCTTCATCCTCTTGACCTGCAAATAATTGGTTAGAAATCCTTATTGAAGTCTGACAAATCTTTATGATAAGTTTGTCATAAAAACACTTTTTATTATAAAAACAATGGTTTTATTAAATATATATATACAATGTTTTTCTAAACTATTTTGTACTTTGTGAATTATGTTTATTGTATATATTTATTAAATAAAACAAAATAAAAAAAGGTGTGTGTGCTTAAGTGTCTTACTTCTAAATTCCCTTAAACCTAAGAGTCATGTTTACATGTCATACCATCCTACATGCTAGTTGCACATTCAACTCAAAGTCAAGCCATAAATTAAGCCAACATTTCAGTTGTTCGATGTTCAAGTGAGGTTGCAAATGCCTAATTTACAGGATGCATGCACAGGTTCCATGATGAGATATCAATGCAGTATTGCTTAAAGATTATACAGGTGTTGAAGAACTAAATGTAGCCACGATGTATACAATGATGTTCCCAAAATGCTCGCCCATTCCACTGTTTTCATGCATGGATGAGCAGAGTGCAGTGCACTGCCAAATCTCCTGGGTGTTGCATTTTCTCCTGGGCATTGCATTTTCTCCTGTGCGCTGCCAAATCTCCTCGGCACTGTGTTTTCTCCAGGGCACTGTAAATTTCCTGGGTGCTACGTTTTCTCCTGGGAGCAGTGTAACAACGAGAGCTACCCAATCTCCTGAGCAGTGTAACGACGGGCGTTACACAGAGCGCTACCAAATGTTTTGGCAGGCGCTACCTAATTTCTGGCAGAGACGGAATTTGCATAGAGATACACCATATGTGAATTACTCCTTCAACAAATTCAAACATGACTATATTCCTTCTGTCTTTTATCTTGGCCCGCGAGTAAGGATGCATGATTTATTCCACAAGAAAACATAGTGTTCTTGATTCCTAAGTTATGCATGCAGATAACAACGCTCTTGCAAATGATATGAGCTCTATCTTGAAGATTTTAGGTTTTTCGTTAATATATGCATTAACAGGTTCCTTGCAATGCTCGTGATAGTCAATACTAGGTTCTTGGATGGCAGAATATGGCAGCAAAGACAGGGATGCAACATTGTGCAGCATACTAAGGAAAGAAGTTTGTCTGTACAAATACCATAACAGAATGAAAATTTCATTTTCGCAGTTTTGAAAAACACCAGAGTAGCACTGCCTAAATTCGCTACCCAAATTTTAATAGAGAACAGAGTTTGCATACAGTTGTACGACAGTGGCACTATGTAAAGGCGCTACCTAATATTTCACAAAGAATAAAGGTTGGCACACGTACGCAACAAGGCCAACAACTTTTTAAATGGATGATGATCGAGAAAATTGTAGTGCAGTAGCTGACATCATGAGGACAACCACATTCTACTGAAAGACACATGGCTAACAAGGATTTGCACAACAAAGGGGAATCAAATCAATTTGAAAGTTGGTTGGATTAGTCACCAACATTTTCCTGTTTTTTAGCATAGTTTGTTAGCCAAGTTGTTATATGAAATAAAATCTTAGAGATTTTCAAGGGAAGGAGGCCAGCTCATACCTCTAGCTATTGCCTCCCTTTTGTTTTAAATAGATAGTTGAAATGCTTTAGTAGGCGATCAGATGGTTGAGCAAAGGCTCCCAGATTGTAATTTTTTTTGACTGAGTAAACTGTTCTCTGGTTATGTACTGGACCTGAGAATATTTTATTAGTAGAAGTCAGTTTTTCTTTACATCATCTTGTTACCTATTATGTTGAAGTATTCATGATTGGAGGATCCACAAGAGTTTGTCATGGTTGTGTTATGATGAATGTTTGATTATAATGTTGATGTGATGTTCTTCAGTTTGCTTTAAACATTGAATTCAAGAGGATCTTGTATTTGAGTTTTTATTTCTTGGGCTGCTTGAAGACATGATGTTAATAGCATAACTTTACACCTCCCTCACTAAGTCTTCCTCCTTTTCATTTTTATTCCAATTCACTGACTGAAGCTAATCAAGACCTCATTTGCTTGTGCATGATTAGCCCAGATTTATGAGTTAAAGCCTTATTATTCTGAGTCTTGTTCATTCTACCTTTTAAGAAACTCATTTACATTTACAAATATTTTGATGTTACCAAGCTCATCTGATTACAGTATAGGGTGAATTTTGGAGTGATAACATAAATGGCGTCATTGTCGGGGAAGGATTTGAGCACATTGAAGAGCTCCCTGGGAAGAATGACATAGATCTAGCTCTTGATGGTAGAAAAGAGAGGGATACAAAAAATTGACTGTAATCATCTACCTGGCGACTCCATGAAGACAAACCTGTTGGAAGACTCCATTGTGGAAACAAGATTGGACATAAATGGAAGGCATAAGCAAGTTCAGGTATCAAGTTCTGAATTTCTTTCTGGAACTTGTGCTCTTTATCTGTCATTATTTCTTGAATTTCCCTGCACACATTAAGAGAATCATAATATGCTTTGTATACTCTAAATACCACTAGCCTGCTCTTGCATATTCCTTTTTCAAACAAGTAGATTTACCCCCTTCCCATGTCATTGATGTTAAGGATATCCATCCACTTCAAACTCCTGAAGAAGACGAGGTTCATAAACACTCTATTAATCAACCTGAACCTTACGATTCTCTCCCTTCTCCAGATTTCAAAGTTGATTTATTGGCTTCTACCTTTTCCTGTGTTGTTGATAATCATCCTGTTGAAATTCAACATGCACCAAATGATTATTTCCCTTTTGCAAATAATAAAACTGATTCAGTTAAGGCTGCCAACTCCTCTGACCATTACCAACAACCTTCTAGTGTTCAGCAGCCCACTGAATTCCAGTTTAAGATTAGGAGAAAGATGTTTAGGCCTCTAAAGTTGCCATCCTTTCTTCATCCTTACCCTCCCGGATTTGTAGACTACATACAAAATTTTTCTGGAAAAGATAACACTGCAGGAGAAGAGCATCTGTCAGCCTTTCAAGACTTCATTGATAATCTAGAAATCTTGCATGAAGATATTATCATGAGGATTTTCTCTAAATCTTTAATTGGAGATGTTGCCTTGTGGTTCAAGGATATTGAAGTTGCTTCCATTGGTTCATGGGATGAACTATATGACACCTTTTTAAAATACTAGGGAGAGAGAAAGTCATTTGATCAGTACCTAAATGAGTTCACTACTTTGAGAAGAAGAAAAAATGAAGTTTTGTCTTCTTTTAATCGAAGGTTTTACAACTTGTATTGCAGCCTGCCCCTGGAAATTAAACCTTCTAAGACTGCTGCCATGGTGTATTACATAGTGTCTCAAAACTTTGACCTTGTTTTGTATCTTAGGGAAAGAAAATCTACATCTTTATCACAGTTATTCATGGATTCTGAGGAAGTGGAGGAGAACCTTTGAGCTTGTGGAAGGATTCAAAGTCAATATCATGTCAAATCTGAACATGAGGCATATTTTGTTTGTTGTCCCTATGAAGAGAAGATAGTGGATGATTTGGTCCTCGAAGCATTTATCTTTGACAACCTTTCCTCCGAGGAAGTCACTGTCTCAAACATTGACCAGGAGCATCTTGTTATTAACAAACACTTTGGTAATGAATACTTTGTTGTTAGAGAGTATCCTGAAACAAGATATTCTGAATGTCAAGAGTCAAAGGTTTGTTATGGACAACCTATTTTTGATGGAAATACCAGTGATGGTGATGAACATAATTTTTCTATGGTTTGTTTGGAACCTCTTAGCACTATTCCTGTATATGATGATTATGCTCTTGATCTTTGTAAATGATATGGAGGTTTTGAAAGGGATTTTCATATAAATCTAATCTCTTATCCATCAGCAACAAATGAACAATCTTTTCTTAATAAAAACCATATGTATGAGCAACAGATTATCCTCATGGTATATGCAAAAATGATCAACAATCAATCAACAGGGGGTTCTGAAGTTACGAAGCAACTATTCGACCCACAGATTCCTGTGTTTGTCATTCAAACAAGTGTTCATGTAGAAGACATCAAACAAACTATCGGTAGCTTTGAAACAATGAAGGTAACCTTTCATAAATTAATCAGGCATTGCTTTCAGTTTCACGACCCTGTCAATGAGTACATAGAGTTAAACTTTTCAAATGCTTTGGAGCATGCAGAATTGATCTTTTTATCAGCATGTCCAGGTGAGTATGGTTTCTTGAATGAATTTTTATCACCGTTGTTACATTTCAAATAGCAGTTGTTGATCAGTGACATAGATGAGGTTTCTTCAATTTTAAAATTGCTTGAATGGTTGTTATGGAAGGCAACATTTACCTAACCAATTGCAGAGTTGGTTAGAGTAGAGTAGGGTAGGAAATAAGCTCGTTGCCCGAGCATTTCTTTTCTTCTAGTTTGTAGCAGAAACATCAGTCAACTTGTATGAATAAAAGCTAGTTTTGAAGGTATACAGAGATCAGTTGCACAGGGCAGATGACTCCATAGCCCAATGTTAAAGGAGACTAGAACTACTAGGTTCTTGGAAACCCCACAGGGAGGTCTCCATCCCAGTTGGAGCCAATGTTAGCACTCAATGTTTCCAATATATTTTGAGAACGTCTTCAACATATTTATGTTGAAATTATCAAAATCCCTTTGAGTGTTTGCCAATGTCCAAACCTCAAATTCCCCAATCTGTCTTGACAAGTTCCTATTGATATCTTTGCCTAAGAAATCCTTTGGCTTCATCCTCTTGACCTACAAATAATTGGTTAGAAATCCTTATTGAAGTCTGTCAAATCTTTATGATAAGTTTGTCATAAAAACATTTTTTATTATAAAAAACAATGGTTTTATTAAATATATATATACAATGTTTTTCTAAACTATTTCGTAGTTTATGAATTATGTTTATTGTATATATTTTTTAAATAAAACAAAATAAAAAAAGGTGTGTGCGCTTAAGTGTCTTACTTCTAAATTCCCTTAAACCTAAGAGTCATGTTTACATGTTGTACCATCCTACATGCTAGTTGCACATTCGACTCAAAGTCAAGCCATAAATTAAGCCAACATTCCAGTTGTTCGGTGTTCAAGTGAGGTTGAAAATCCCTGATTTATAGGATGCATGCACAGGTGCCATGATGAGATATCAATGCGGTATTGTTTAAAAATTCTATAGGTGTTGAAGAACTCAATGTAGCCACGATGTATACAATGATGTTCCCAAAATTCTCGCCCATTCCACCATTTTCATGCATGGATGAGAAGAGTGCAGTGTGCTACCAAATCTCCTAGGTGCTACGTTTTCTCCTAGGCACTGTGTTTTCTCCTATGCACTGCCAAATCTCCTGTGCACTGTGTTTTTTCCTGGGCACTGCAAATTTCATGGGCATTGCATTTTCTCCTGGGAGCAGTGTAACGACGGGTGCTACCCAATCTCATGAGCAGTGTAACGATGGTCGCTGCATAGAACGCTACCAAATTTTTTGGCAGGTGCTACCTAATTTTTGGCAGAGATGGAATTTGCATAGAGATACACCATCTGTGAATTGCTCCTTCAGCAAATTCAAACAAGACTATATTCCTTTTGTCTTTTATCTTGGCATGTAAGTAAGGATGCATGATTTATTCCACAAGAAAACATAGTGTTCTTGATTCCTAAGTTATGCATGTAGATAACAACGCTCTTGCAAATGATATGAGCTCTATCTTGAAGATTTTGGGTTTTTTGTTAATATATGCATTAACAGGTTCCTTACAATGCTCGTGATAGTCAATACCAGGTTCTTGGATGGCAGAGTATGGTAGCAAAGACATGGATGCAACATTGTGCAGCATACTAAGGAAATAAGTTTGTCTGTACAAATACCATAACAGAATGAAGATTTCATTTTCGTAGTTTTGAAAAACACCAGAGTGGCGCTGCCTAAATTCGCTACCCAAATTTTAATAGAGAACAGAGTTTGCATATAGTCGTAGCACAATGGCGCTACGTAAAGGCGCTACTTAATATTTCACAGAGAATAAAGGTTGGCACACGTACGCAGCATGGCCAACAACTTTTTGGATGGATGATGATCGAGAAAATTGTAGTGCAGCAGCTGGCATCATGAGGAAAACCACATGCTACTGAAAGACACATGGCTAACAAGGAGCTGCACAACAAAGGGGAATCAAATCAGTTTGAAAGTTGGTTGGATTAGTCACCAACATTTTCCTATTTTTTAGCATAATTTGTTAGCCAAGTTGTTAAATGACATAAACTCTTAGATATTTTCAAGGGAAGGAGGCCATCTTGTACCTCCAACTGTTGCCTCCCTTTTGTTTTAAATAGATAGTTGAAATTCTTTAGTAGGCAGTCAGATGGTTGAGCAGAGGCTCCCAGATTGTAATTTTCTTTGACTGGGTAAACTATTCTCTGGTTATGTACTGGACCTGAGAATTTTTTATTAGTAGAAGTCAGTTTATCTTTACATCATCTTGTTACCTCTTATGTTGAAGTATTCATGATTGGAGGATCCACAAGATTTTTTCATGGTTGTGTTATGACGAATGTTTGATTATAATGTTATTATGATGTTCTTCAGTTTGCTTTAAACTTTGAATTCAAGAGGATCTTGTATTTGAGTTTTTCTTTCTTGGGCTGCTTGAAGACATGATGTTAATATCAGACCTTTACACCTCCCTCCCTAAGTCTTCCTCCTTTTCATTTTTATTCCAATTCACTGACTAAAGCTAATCAAGACCTCATTTTCTTGTGCATGATTAGCCAAGATTTTTGAGTTAAAGTCTTATTATTCTGAGTCTTGTCCATTCTACCTTTTAAGAAACTCATTTACATTTACAAATCTTTTGATGTTACCAAGCTCACCTGATTACAGTCTAGGGTGAATTTTGGAGTGATAACAACAAGGATCTCTCATTTAAATCACACTTGATCATATTGAATATCTACAGGTGACTGAGCTAACCAAAGGATATCTAAGCCGAATTTCATAGGGAAGGTGAAGTAAAGAAGGCTGAAATTCAAGGGAGGATAAATTCTTTTGATGATTCTTTCTAAGGTGTTTCCGGTAAAAACGTCATAAATTATTCATAACAGATCCAAATTCAGTAAGCCCAAATGTGTTGGTTAGAGTACAATTTGTAGTATTATGTGTATAATTTTCATATCCATAAAAAAAAATATTTCATACGGGGAACGCTCTACAAGTTCACTCTCTAGAATAAGCCAGAATTCAACAAGGTATGCCATTTTTTCTATAACTCCTTTTTTGAGAGGTTCCAAGTAGTGACACGTGGAGGAATTGCACAAAAAACACTGAAGAACATTGTATACTATTTTTATATCTTTATTCATTACGTGTACATATTTATGATTATTTCAATTTAGGGTTATTGACTAATCCAAAACTAGGCATGTGAGACTAAAGTAAAGTTTGATGAAATGCTAGTCTCTTGTTGTTAATGTTAAGAAAGGTTTGCAGGCATCTGATCATATACACTAGGTCTATTAAAGAGTTACAAATCAGATTTGGATGATAAAATTAATGAGGGCTTTCGGTTGTGGTACATGTTGGGTACATGGTTGAGACAAGTAGTTGATGAGTTGGCACATACATGAGGTGTATAGTTGATGATGTTGGTACATATTGATG